>PVIW01005797.1:0-99075 GCA_004026585.1 Noctilio leporinus | reverse complement strand
CCGGTATTGTGATTCCTCCTACCTTGTTCTTCTTTCTCAAGATTGTGGTGGCTATTCGTGGGCATTTTTGGCTCCATATAAATTTTTGAAGTATTTTTTCTATTTCTGTGAAGTCTGTCATTGGTATTTTAATTGGGATTGCATTGAATATGTCGATTGCTTTGGGTAGTATGGACATTTTAATGATGTTAATTCTTCCTATCCATGAACATTGTATGTGCTTCCATTTATTTGTGTCTTCCTTGATTTCTTTCTTCATTGTTCTGTAGTTTTCTGAGTACAGGTCTTTTACCTCCTTAGTTAAGTTGATTCCTAGGTACTTTATTTTTCTTGTTGCTATGGTAAATGGGGTTTGTTTTTTCACTTCTATTTCTGTTGTTTCATTATAGGTATACAAAAATGCTTTTGATTTCTGGATATTGACTTTATACCCAGCTATTTTGCTAAATTTGCTTATTAGGTCGAGTAAGTTTTTGGTGGAGCCAATTGGGTTTTGTATGTACACTATCATATCATCTGCAAATAATGACAGTTTGACTTCCTCCTTTCCAATTTGGGTACCTTTGATTCCTTTTTCTTCTCTGATGGCTGTAGCTAGAACTTCCAAGACAATGTTGAATAGAAGTGGAGAAAGTGGGCAGCTTGTCTCGTTCCTGATCTTAGGGGGAAAGCTTTCAGTTTTTGTCCATTAAGTATGATGTAGTCAACCTATCTTATTAAACATGATGACAATGCCCTGGACGGTAGTACAGTGGATAAGGCACTGGCCTGAGAACCCAAAGTTCGCTGGTTTGATTCCTCAGCCAGGGCACATAACCAGGTTGCAAGCCAGGTCTCCAGCCAGATCCATGGCTGGAGGCAGGTGAAAGGCAACCACACATTGATGTTTTGCTCCCTCTCTGCCAGTCTCCCTTCCTCTCTCTCTGGAAATAATAAATATAATATTAAAAATAAAACAAAATATGATAACACTAAGAACAAGACCAGAGAAGAGACTTGTGGGCTTTCAATTGGCAGTGTGAAAATGCCCCTATCCCTTTTAAAACATACATAGTAAAATGGAATTTACCATTTTAGCCACTTCAAGTGCGTGTCACATTGCTATTAAGTACATTCACCGTATTGTGCATCCATCACCATTTTTCATCTCCCAAACTGAAATTCTGCCCTATTATAATGACTCCCATCACCACTCCCCCATCTCTGCCAACTAACATTCTACATTCTGTCTGCATGACTCTTGACAACTCTAGAAACCTCATGTAATTGGAATTCTTCGTTTCTGTTTCTTTCTGTGACTTAGCACAATGTCTTTGAGATTCTTCCATGTTGTAGTATGTATCAGGATTTTCTGCCTTTTTAAGATTAAATAATGTCTCATTGTATGTATAGACACATTTTATTTATCAATTCATCCATCAGTGGACACTTGGGTTGCTTCCACCTTTTGGCTATTATAAATGATGCTGCTACAAATATGGATGTACAAATATCTGTTTTAGTTCCTTATTAATTATATTAAAATTTTTAATATATATTTAATTGCATTAAAATTTTTATTTATTTTAGAAAGAGAGTAAGGAGGAGAAAGAGGGAGAGAGAGAAAGACAGAGAAATATCACTTTGTTTTTCCATCGATTTATGCATTCATTGGTTGCTTTTTGTATGTGCCCTGACTGGGGATCAAACCCCCAACCTTAGCATATTAGGATGATGCTCTAACCCAACTGAGATACCCAGCTAAGGCTAATTACCTGCATTTTAATGGTTGTATTCCTTTGCCTACATCAGTGCCTGACACATAGCAAGGATTTAATAAATATATGTAAAATTAACAGCCAAATGAATGAATGAATGAATGGGTGGATGGATGGATGGATGGATGACTCCCAGTTGGACACCAGCTCAGACAGAGCTGTATTACTTGTCTTGTGGGTCCCAGTCATGGTGCGTCAACCCCAGGATGCTGAGTCAGTTAAGAAAATATCTTTGGATCCCATCCAAGAAGTGAAGAAACATGCCCTTGGCCTTGGTTTGTTGTATTTGCCTTGGATTTTTGTGCCAAGGAAGGCCCAGCTGCCTGAAGTCCCTGGGTTAGTGTCAAGATGCCATTCTAAGGGAGGCAGAGCTGAGGCCATTCAGAGGAGAAGGAATTCTTTACTCTGAGACATGAGGATCCACTCCATACATTCCTTGCCATAAAATAATAACAATGTTTGTAGCTAACATTTTTCCTGTGCTTGCTTGGTGCCAGGTGCTTGAAGTAGGCACAGTAAGACTCCTCACTTCATAAAACAAAAAACAAAAACACAGAGAAGTTAATTCACAGGCCCATGTCACCCAGCCAGAAATGGCACACTTGACCTTGACCCTAGAACCTACCAGTGGAGGAAGAAGGTGCTGCAACCACTTGGGCTGAGAGCAGTTTTCATTAGTTATGTTGCAGTTAACCAATTTTTTTCTAAGTTTGAATAATATTTATTGAACACATTTTGGAAACCACAGACAAAATATTTGAGTCATATAATCCCACCAAAGTAATAACCACTTTTAACACATTAGAATATGTGTTATGTGGTTTCTTCTTACTTACATATTAATTTAGTTGACACACAGTCAGCAACATAGAGTCCAGCCCTCCATATCACAAGTTGCACATCTGCGGATTCTATTCAAAAGTGGAAACTATTCAAAAGTGTTACATTGTTGCTGCTATGTACTATATAGTTAGGCCTAGGATGACTATGTCTGTGCTGACCATGTACAGACTTCTTTTTCTTGTCCTTAGTCCCTACACAGTGCAGTATAACATCTATTTATACTGCATTTACTTCACATGAGGTATGATAAGTAATCTGAAGATGATTTACAGTATATTGGAGGATATACATACATTATCTACAAATACTACACAATTCCATAAAAGAGGTTGGAGCATCTGTGGATTTTGGTTCCTTTGGTGGGTCCTGGAACCAGTCTCCTGTGGATAACGAGGGATGACTGTAATGGGGGTCTTCACTCACTTAGGAAAGAGGCATCAGTCTTCCTATCCTGATAAGCTGCCATCTCCTCCCCTTTTCTTGTCTTTGCTCTTCTCCCCAGGTCTCTAACATATTCTTGCAAGTGATGAACTAAGACACAAGCATCCATTTACAATAATGCTGGCAGCTGGCACCCAGGCTCACCCTAGCAGGCCCTGCACCCAGTAGCACTTCATGTATGCTATCTCACACAGTTCTCATGGTGACGGTATCGGTGCTCATTTTACTCTTGAAGAACCTGAGGCTTAAGATTTCACATGTGGCTCTTTCTTTCTCTTCCCCTCCCCTTACTGAATACCTTAACCACATAGAGTGAAGCCTAGAAACATAAGTATCCACTTGGTATGGGGAGTGTGGAGAGGGAGATAGACCAAGTGGTTGGCAGTGCTCTGGTGTGGGGCAATGAAACTTAAGCATAGTGAGAATAGAGGACATGCAGGACATGAGGGTGGCACCGGACATCAGAGCCCCAGAAGGGTGAGGAGGGAAGCTGTGTGCATAAGTGGGGTGTTGGAGCCTGTGTGCAATGGGGAATGCATCCATGTGAGGGGATACCAGAGGGACAATGGCCTCATAAACAGGGGAGATCGATAAGTAGTCATATTGCAGAGAATGTGAGCCAGGTCTCTGTCTACTGGAGAAAAGAATGATAAAGAAAGGGAGAATAAAATTAAAAAAAAAAAAAAGAAAGAAACAAAGGGAGAAAACTAGAATGAGTGCAGCAGTACTAGGCTAGTTTGAGATCACAGCATAAGCTCATTGTTTTCAACAGTACAGGCAACTATAGAAATAGTTATGTAAAGATGTAAATATATGAATGTATCTTCAGTATATGCCTAGCTCTGTCCTTTTGCTTTGTGGTGTGATGCCTAGTCAACTGAGCCACACTTGTCAGGACCCAGCTTTTTTTTTTTAATGAAATACCTTTTCCCATTGCTTTACAGTCTGTGTGTTTTGTTGTTTTGTTTTTTTGTTTTTATCTGAATTGAGTCTGTTGTAGACAATACATGTAAGGGGATGGTTTTGTTATCCATTCAGCCTCCATATGCCTTTTGGTTGGAGCATTTAATTCACTTCCATTTAAAGTGATTGTTTATAGATATATATTTATTGCCCTTTTATCATTTGTATTTTTGATACCTTTTCATTCTCTTCTTCCTTCTTGAAGACCCTTTAACATTTCTTATAATACTGGTTTGGTGGTGATGAACTCCTCTAGTTTTTTCTTATCTGGGAAGCTCTTTATCTGTCCTTCAATTCTAAATGATAGCTTTGCTCAGTAGCGTAATCCTGGTTGTAGGTCACAGCTTTTCATTACTTTGAATATTTTATGCCAATCCCCTCTGGCATGCAAAGTTTCTATTGAGAAATCAGCTGATAGTCTTAACGGGAGCTCCCTTGTAGCTAACTGACTGCTTTTCTCTTGCTCTTTAAAAAAAAAAAAAAAAAAAAAATTGTCTTTAACCTTTGCCACTTTAATTGTGATGTGTCTTGGTGTGGGCCTCTTTGGATTCATCTTGAATAGGACTCTGTACTTCCTGGACTTGTAGTCTATTTCTTTCACCAGGTTAAGGAAGCTTTCCATTATTATTTTATCAAATAAGTTATCAATTGCTTGCTCTCTCCCTTCTCCCTCTGACACTCCCATGATATAAATGATGGTAAGTTTAAGTTTGTTCCAGAGGCTCCTTACACTATGCTCAAGTTTTTGGTTTATTTTTTCTTTGTGCTGTTCTGATTGGGTGTTTTCTGCTTTCTTATCCTCCAAATAGCTGATGTGATCCTCTGCTTAATCTACTGTATTGTTGATTCCCTGTAATGTCTTCTTCATTTCACTTAGTATAATCTTCATTTCTAACTAGTTCTTTTTCATACTTTCTATCTCTATTCTTATGTTTCCTATTCCTTTGTTGAAGTTCTCACTGTTTCTCTACTCTTCCCCTAAGCACACTTATAAGCAGTATTTTGAACTCTGCATCTAGTAGATTGCTTTTCTCCATTTAGTTTAGTTTTGTTTTCTTGTCTCCTCATTTTGGCTGCCTTACTGCACTTGTTTCTATGTATTAGGTGGAACTGCTATATTTTTTGAGCTTGATAGAGTGACCTTAGGTAGTATGTGTACTATAGGGCCCAGGGACACAGCCTCTCCAGTCACCCGAGATGGGTGCTCCAAGTGCGCCATGTGAGCTGTGTGCACACTCCTGTTGTAGTTGAGCCTTGACTGCTATTGAGATGTCAGTGGGAGAGATTTAACCTCTGGCCATGAGGACTGGCTGAGACCACCATGGAGCATCTGATGTGCAGGGACTGACCCCATGGAACAGAGCTCTCTTCAGCAGGGCTCAGGTGCCCACCAAGCCTACTCCTTGAGTGTGTCACTTGTGTAGTTTGTTGGGCCTGAATCTGTCTACCAGGTACACTGGCTCTGGGGCTCCCTCAGAGGTGCAGACAAAGATCAGCAGCTGCCTGTGTCTTGCCCAGGTTCACCCTGCAATTTGCAGATAGCTCCTACTTGTACTGGAATTAGAGTGGACCAGATGTGAACCAAGGCTGGCTGCTCTTAGTGCCAAGCCTGGGGCAACTGAGAAAGAGGTATAGGGCTCATAGAGGCCAGATGTTGCTTGAGAGACTTTAGGAAAGTTGGCAGCATGACCCAAGACTGGCCATTTGTATGGAAAAGCCACTGGGCTTGGGTGGGCTAGTGAGTTGGGTGGGGTGGAGTCTCTGGGAATTGCCAGGGTGGGGAAAACAGTGTTAGCCAGGTTGATGGAGTCTCAGATATGGTACCGGCCGGTGAGTGTGTGTGTGTATGTGAGTGTGCATGTGGGTGGGTGGGTGTGGAAAGGGGGGTGCCCAGAAAAGGAACAATGGCCTTTGCCAGAACTTCTGTCTGGGAGAAAGCTGCCCCTCCAGCTCTCACCCTGATACCAGATACTTTAGTTCCTCCCTGTATACCTCTGGTGCCTTTCAAGCTACCCCAGGGCTAGAGCTCAGAGGGAGTAATTTTGAGTGTCTGTGTGTGGATCCTATAAGAGGACTGCCTGGAACTCCAGAAGCCCTCCACTTAACTCAGCCATGCTCCCCCCTGGTTTTTACAGACAAAAGTTAGGATGACTTCTCTTCCTGACACTGGAACCTTGGCTGGCAAGCCTAATGTGGGGCTGGGACCTCTCATTCTCACTCTTCAGAAGGCACCTCTGAGGCCAAGATACCCCTCCCAATTTTTAATCATGTGTAGGTGTGGGACCAGCCTGTTCCATGTCTCCACCCCTCCTACCAGTCTCTGTGGCTTCTTTTTTATATCCTTAGTTATAGGACTTCTGTCCAGCTAAATTTCAGGTGGTTCTGAGTGGCAATTGTTCTGTAGTTTAGTTGTTATTGTGATGTGGTTGTGGGAGGTTCCAAGTGACCTATGCTGCCATTTTGACACAAAGCCCAATTTTTGCCTTTCCCTTCCTGAAAAAAGTCCTAAATAACCATTTTTAAAAAAAGCTCTTTTGGATTTTCTATTAGGGTGAAATTCTTAGATTTTCTAAGCAAAGTTTTTTAAGCAAAAAAGTTTAACTCAGAAATAAAACCATCCTAGCCTGACACAGAGACCACAGGATGGCACCCAATAGTTGCTAACTTCTCTTCCGAAATCACCCTAGTCCACACCATCCTGATGGGCAGCCTTCCTCTCTCATCTCTCTTCTTCCTCCTCAGATTCCAGCCAGAGCCGTGAGCTGCTGGCTCAGGCTGTCAGCTCCACCTGGTGTTAAGGCCAAGATGCTGGAGGGGCTGCTGGTCTGGCAAGCTGTGGGAAGGAGTGTCACATAAGGGAAGAAGGGTCTTTTGAGCTATCTCACAGTGACGTTACTAAAAGATACGCCTCTTGTGATGAGCTAGTTTGCAGTTCAAAAACTGCAGTAACAATAGTTCCCATAGCATACCTTTTTGCAGTATGACTTTTACTACTCCTATGAAGAGATGGGGTCCTCACCCTTTGGCTGAGTCCTGCCTGGCCTTGTGACATATTTATTCAGTAGGATGCAGGACAGGTGGCAATGCATGACTCCTAGGTCTTGGCAATAAAGGCTGCTGGGAACCCAGCTGTCATGTTGTTAAGAAGCGGTGTGGCCTATGAAAAGGATGAGAGGATCCCTGGAGAATGGAGGGGCTCCCACTGATGGCCAGTGCTCCGCTGCCAGCAATATGAGGCCATACTGTCCCTCCCCCACTGGGCCCCCATCTGCCTACACTGCATATGGGACCACAGACAAAAATGTTAAGCAAAACCACCCAGAAGGCAGATTCATGAGCAAATAAATGGTTGTTTTAAGACACTAAGTTTTGGGGGTAGGAGATAGTTACACTGGAGGGCAACTAAATCAGCCGCTAAAGCTGGCTGCTTTTTCTAATATAATTCAAGAATGTTAGACTAACAGACTCTATCCCTTTTCTCCATCTTACCCAGAATCCACCTACTCTCCTGGCCTAGCATCTTAGCAAGAGAGGGAGGGGAGAAGACAGCGATGCAACCTAGCAGTTATAACTGCAGGTACTAGTGAGTGCCTGAACTCCATTCAGCATCAGTCTGGGCAATATAGGAACATAAAGATACATCTAGTGGCATCTCTGTCCCTGGGGAAACTTACACTCCCAATGAGGAGGCAAAACTCATAAACAAAACAATGGAAGGCAACTCACAGTCCCATAAGCATGTGGAATGAAGCTGAATATTATGAGTTTACAGAATAGGGTGCGGCTGTCAGGGAAAGACTAAGGGTGGCCTCAGGTCTTAATCTAGACCTGAAGGATGGAAGGACTGGTCGACATGGGAGATAATATTCTAGGTGTGTGTCTGGGAGATATCCTGGGTTGGTATGAAAATTTGCATGAGCTTGCCCAGCAGGGCATAGCGGTAATGTTGAGAGAAGGAAGACAGCCTGGCAGAAAGAAGAGAGCTCTCACAGCTGTCTCACTCACTTGTGGGATGTTTGAGTGATATTTATTCAACACTGATGCCAACCAAACTTGCTTGGCATCCCATTACATAAAGTTGTGAGGGGAAAAAAGTACATCCAAAAAGGAGCCTGTCATCAAATCAGGGCCCGCCTGGAGAGGGAAGCAGGTGGGGTCAGGTTCCGGAGGGTTCGGTGACAATTGCACTGTTTGCATTTATGGCCACAATCCGTGTCTCAGCCCTGATAGTTCCATCAATCAAGCTGCTTCCTAAATCACAGCCTCACATTTGGCACAAAGAGGAGTTTCACCTGCCCTGGTCAGCATCCTGGGCGTTTACAGAACCAAGTTTTGCCCAGGGGAAACCCCAGTGTCTTGGCATCTCTCTCTGTCAAGTCCACAACATCTTTCCAGGCTTCCTCTTCCTTCCCTTTGGGGGTACCACCCTCCCTGCCAGGCTCCTCTGTGTGGCATCAGCCATGCCAGGGCTCTGATCTCACTAGGAGGCTGTTCACACTCCACCCCACAAAAATGCCAGTTCCACCCACCCACAGCCTGAAGATGGGAGGAGTTATTTAAGACTGCACCTTCCTGAAGGGAGGGAGGCTACACAGTTCGTGTCCTTACTCCTGACTTCCAGGTGGAGAAACTGAGTCATTGACATGACCTATTAGGGCATTCAAAACACTTCAGTGACTCAGTAAGATCCAAATGCCACAACGTCCAACCCACAGCTGTGTGACCTCAGGCACCCCACTCTGCTCTGAGCCATGCCATTGATATGGAGCCTGTCTGGAGCCACAAGTACTGCCTGACGCTCTACTGAAGCACTTTTGGGGTTCTACCTGTCATGCCCAACTGTGTAGCTGCCATTAACACTAGAATCCTGAACCCATCCAGGACTTGCCAATCAGAGAATTCTGGCTGAGGATAATCTGAGTGGTTCTATGTGTCTCTGTGCATGTCCTTCAATCTGATGCCATCGACGTCAGTACATTCCTTCTGCTGTGATAGGTAAGAAGCCTCAATGAAGAAGAAATAAAGTAAGCCCATAAATCGTAATGCAGACCCAGTTTCTAAGGGGCTGTGCAGGGGAGAAATAAATGGCCAGTGAGGACAGGAGCCTGCTCTGTTCCACCCAGCGGCACATATGCTGCTGAACTAGGTTGGGCTCTTAGCTGTGTTTGCCTAGTGTCCAAGGCCTCACAAGCTCACTTCCTTCTTCCTGCAGGGAAAAGGACTAAGGTATTAAGCACTTATCCTGGAAAAGGCACTACAGGTTTACATATTTCATAAATCTTCACCACAGTGAGATACTGTCCCACCCACAGATGGGGACATCGAGGCTACCCTGGCCAGATCACATGGAGGGCCTGAGCCTACCCCTTACCTGCCTGGTGTCTGTCTGGCACCAGGCAGGCGCTCCAGGGCTGTGGGCTGGCCCTGACCTTTGGGAGGAGGGTCCCTCCCATTCTTGCAGTCATGGATCAAGGCAAGCCTCTGCCCCTTGCCTCAGTCAACTTATTCCCTCGGCCTGGGGTACCCAAAACTCAGCTGGGCAAATCTCCCTCATCTTTCAACGCCCATGCCTCCTCCATCCTGACGCTGTCAAACCCCGCCAAAAGACCGCCATCAAGACACTCCTCCTATAGCTGTCCCCCGCTCTGGGTCCTCCTGGTGACCTGTATTCCAAGTCTACATCCCACCCCCCAGCCCGGCTCACACTGTGCGGTAGGTCCCTCTAGGGTTCATTAAGTGCCCTCTCCCCTCTGCCCGGTCACCCAGCTTCTGGGCACCACCCTGACGTTCCTCCTTTCCGGGGTGCGCGGTCCAGCCCCAGCCGCCAGGGACTGAAGGGCTGTGGGAACGGCTGGGGAAGAACCTAGCTGCCCCAACTTGCAGTGACCGGAAACCTGGGTGTGGTGACGGCGAGGGAGCCCAGGCTCTGCGGGGGCCTGCAGGCCCAGTCCCGCCCCTGCATTCGGGCACCCACAGGCGCCCGCGCCGGGTCCCGGGCCTTCCTCCCCTAACGAACCAGCACCAGTGAAGATTCGCCAGGGAATACGTTCTCCCCGCAAGAGCTCGGCCCAACCCTGCGGGGTCCAGACCTCCACCCCAGCGGCAGGGGCGCGCCCCCTCCATCCCCCACCTCCCCCCACCCTGTCTTACCCTCTGCCCACCCGGCCTCTCTTCCCCTCTCCTTCCCTTCTCCCCGTTGTTCTCTACCCTCCCCACCCCATTCTTTTCTTCTTCCAGTCCCCAGCGCCCTGTTGCTCTTCGCCACCCTCCACCCTGCCCCACCCTGTTCCCCCAGATCACTTCCTCTCCTCCCTTCCCCTCCCTGTGCCTCTCTCTGCTCCCCACTGCCCCTTGGCTCCCTTCCAGCCCCGCCCCAGCCGGGCCCCAGCACCGGGCACCCAACGCCAGCGATGCAGTCTCAGGCCCTGCGCGAGTCTACGCTCGTCCCACCTCCTTCCCCGCCCATCGGTCCGGGGCTGCACACCCGCCTGCCACCCCCAGGGCAACCTGCGGTAGGAGGTGCGGATCGGAACATGGGTGTGAAGCCCAAGGGAGGCGACTCCCGGTGCAGAAAAAAACAGATGGGCGGGCCCAGCCATCTGTCTTGTAGCCGAAATCTAGGAGCAGACATTTAATACTTTGTGACTTAACAAAATGCTGTCCTATAAATGATCTCACTGGAACCTCAAAACAGCCCAGCAGGGCGGTGTCGTCCTCCCTCTTCACAATGGAGGAAGGGAACGTGTGAGAGAGGCAGTAAGTGGCCGCGAATCCCAGGCTGCGCGTGGAGCCGGGTTTGGCCAGACACAAAGCCTAGGCCGGACTCCACCGCCCTGCTCCTCAAACGCCCAGGACACTGGTCCCGGGGGTGTTTCTCAGTCGCCCGTTTGAGAGCCACTTCCCTGGACTACTCTCTTCCTAGAGTTTTGATGGCTGGACAGCGAGGTGGAGTTGAGGTTGAGAAACCCGAGAGAACGGCGACAGTCCAAAAGTTCACCGTGGGGTTTATTCTGCCACAAATCTGGCTGATCTAAGGAAGGAATTTGCCTATTAAAAAGAAAACCAAAGATAGAAAGGCCTTGGAGGCTACAGTGAATGGCAGAAACCCTAGGCATCCAAGTATACCTGAATAACCTGAATAATAGCTCATCGCATGAATACACACCCCAGCCCCGCCCCTGGCATTCCGGGACCTCAGGCTTGCAGAGCCCTTCAGAGGCAGCCGGCAACGGTGCTGCGGGGCACGTCCGAGACAGAGGCCTGAAATGAGCACAAAGGGAGGATGTGTCCGCCTCATCCGAACCCCACTCAGCAGGTTACCAGCTTGTTGGGTCCAGCCCCTGGCACAGACCCTCTGCCTCGGGTCCCGCGGACCGTTTGGGCTTCTTTATCATCTGCAGAGCTCACCTCCTCTACAAGGGCCCCTTCCCAGCGGGGCCTCCCTTGCTGCTGCACTGCCGCTGTTTCTCCCCAGCTCTCATCAGCATCTAAGGAGTGCTTCTCAAACCTGATATCCCTGTGAACCACTAGGCATCTGTGACAACAGTGATGCATGTGCAGGTGGTCCAAGGCAGGTCCCTGAGTGTCCAACACGGGCCCACGTGGTGCCTCTGCCGCATCTCTGCCCGTGGCTGTGTGGAGGGCATTTTAAATAGAAAGCATGTACAACAAACACTACGTTGTGCTCTTCATCTATATCCTATTTTACTTTCTCCTAGCACCAGCATGTAAGTTCCAGATGGGTAAAGATTTGTTTTGTTGTGTTCTCTATTTAGACTCACCACCTAGAATGGCCCCTGGCATGCAATAGGGGCACATGGTTATTTACTGAAGGAAGGAAAGAAGGAAGAAGTAAATGAAATACAAGCCAACAAGAAAGCAGAGGTGATAATTCTAATGTCATCCAAAGCAAAATGCAAGGTGAACACTAAATGGAACAAAGGTTCATTTTGTATTTATTTTAAAAAAGGGAGAAAAAAGAACAGGCCAAAATGTTGGGTCTAGAATAGTATGCTATCAACTTATTTAAAGGAAAAAACTGTCAAAAGAACACAGAAAACAGCAAATATAGCATTGACTTTTAAAAGTTACACTCCTAAGCCCTGGCTGGTGGCACAGTGGATAAGGTGTCGGCTTGCAAACCTAAAGGTCGCTGGTTTGATACCCAGCCAGGGCACATAACCAGGTTGCAAGCCAGGTCTCCAGCCAAGTCCATGGCTGGAGGCAGGTGAAAGGCAATCATACGTTGATATCTGTCTCCCTTTCTACCTCTCTCCCTTCACCTCTCTGAAAATAATTAATGAAATCTTAAGAAATAAAAATAATAACAAATTAACTTAAAAAAAAAAAAGTTAAACTCCTTCTCTCAGTCACCCTGTTAGGTAAAAGGTAACATAAAAGACTTGTATAAAGAGGGGGAGGGCACTGCAGGAGAGAGAAAGGGAGGGGGATTGGGACAACTGTAACTGAACAATAAAATTAAAAAATAATTTTAAAGAAATTAACTGGATTTAAGAGCTCTTTTTATTGTGGTAAAATACATAGGGTGCATGCAATCAATTGATAATAACTTTGTGTCTCCTTATTTAATGTGCTTATTAATTTTGAAAAACTATGTTTCTAAGTTATGATTTAACATCATTCTTTCAGATATAAAGTATTAACTTCTGAGAGCAACTCTCATGTTGAAGAAATATGATGTTAGAGCAACCATAATTTCTGGACTGCATGCAGGGCAAACCACTAAGGAAATTGCAGACTGCAATAACATCCCTTTATGTACAGTTTACAAGGTGTATGATGCTGATCCTGATGTTGTCACACTAACAAGGAAAACACATAAGGTATGCAAGGATCACACAAGTCCAGATATTATACACAGGATCCAGGAGATCATCGATGAATATCCAGGAAAGTCAATGCGCTCCACAGCAAGAGAATGGCAGGCATCAGATGCAACAGTTCGAAAAATTATTGCTGAAGATATCAGATACAGATTATATGTTCTTAGAAGAGGCCAGTTTAGGACACAACAGACAAAGGAAAGGCGCTTTGAAAAAACAAGGACACTGCTAACAAAGTGGAAACATCCCAAAGAAAAAATACCCTCTGATTTTCTTCTCCAATGAAAAGAATTCTCAGCAGGACCAAATAGTCACCAGAAGAAACAACAGGTGGCTCTATGAGAATCTTAATGAAGTCCCAATTGTCATGAAAATGAAATTTCCTGCTACAGTGATGGTGTTAGGTGTTGTCAGCAATGAAGGAGATATCATGACCCCACATTTATTTCCACAAGGCTTGAAGGTGACTGCTGATGTTTACCTTGATGTTTTGAGAGAAGTAGTTGTACTGTGGATGAAGCAAGTCACAAATGGACATCATTTGATCTTCCAACAAGATGGTGCACCAGCACATAACACCAAAAAAGGTGCAAGAACTTCTCAGTGTCGGTTCTTAGCTGAAGGCAGGTGAAAGACAACCATACAGTAATGCTTCTCTCCCTTTCTTCCTCCCTCCCTGCCCTTCTCTCCAAAAAATATTGAATAAAAAAATAAAAATAAAAGAATTTCTCAGTGTCAATGTTCCTGAATCCTGGGCAAAGGAAATCTGGCCACCTAGTTCACCAGATGCAAATCCTTTAGACAATGATGTATGCAGCATTTGTGAGAGAGAAGTTAATAAGCAACCTCATTCCAATAAAGAGGCTGTTAAAGCTAAGATTGAAAACATGATGATGTCCATGGATAAAGGAAAGTTAATTAAAGAATGCTAAAGATTCCAAAGTTGAATCGAGTCTATTATTGCAGCAAATGGAGACTTTTTTGAACAAGTTAAAAAATGGCTGCTCTGGCTGGTGGCTCAGTGGATAGGTGCCGGCCTGCGAACCCAAGGGTCACTGGTTCGATTCCCAGCTGGGGCATATGGCCAGGTTGCAGGCCAGGTCTCCAGCCAGGTCAGTGGCTGCAAGGCAGGTGAAAGGTAACCGTGCATTGATGCTTCTCTCTCTCTCTGCCTTTCTCCCTTCCCCTCTCTCTGGAAATAATAAACAAAATCTTTTAAAAAATAAATAATGACTATGTTTATGTATTTACATATAAGAATAAATTTATTTCAAAATATAATACTTTTGTGGTATGTTGTTATTTTACTAAAATTTTGCCACTTTATCATGCGCACCTTGCACATAATGTAAAACTCAGCATTTTGGCCATTTTTAACCGTATGGTTCAGTGACATTAAGTACATCTGTGTTGTGCATCCATCTTCAGAACATTTTCATCTTTCCAAATGGACCATCAAGTTCTGTTTCTCTCAGCTGCCAGCCTCTGGCAGCCACCCTTCTATTTCTGACTCTGAATTTCACTACTCCAGGTACCTCAGATAAATGGAATCATACAATACTTATCCCTTTGTAACTGGTGTATTTCATATAGCAGAATGGTTTCAAGGCCCCTACACATGTTGAGGCATGTGTTAGATGTTCTGTGATGGGCACCCAGCAGGGCAGCAGGTGAATCCAGGACACACATGGGTCCCACCTCCCCCAACTTTGCCCCACAAGTGAACGAGGGTAAAGATGAAGGTCTCAGCCTCCATACAGGGATGGGACTGGACTAGTTGTCCTGAAGTCTGTACCACCTCTGCTGCTCATAGTTCAGGGACTGAGGAGGAGCAACAGGGAAGGCAGGCCAGGTGCAGCAAAGCAGAGCACTTGTCCAGGTCAGATGCTGACGGTGATGGCAGTGGACATTTACGCACTTGTGGCCCAGGTATAGACCGCAGGATGTTTTTAGCTTCTTGCCTGCCGATGCTGGGAGGGACAGGAGCAGGCAGGTTGGGAGCACTGGACATATGGGGCCTTCCTGCACACCAAGTAGGGCAATGGGTGAGAAGCAGTGTCCCATGGCCAGCCCTCCTCAGGTTCATGGGCCTGGGGACACAGAGCAGCAGAGGAATAACAGGTACTGAGCCCCATTCACCTACGTGGGCAACCTTGTTTACTAACTCTTATATCCTGTGGGCATGTGAGGACAGGGTGGGTAGGGGCAAATGCCAGAATAAAACAAGGGCTCCACAGATATTTGTCCATCAAACTACTCAAACAGCACTGGCTGGTGCGGCTCAGTGGATTGAGTGCTGGCCTGTGAACCGAAAGGTTGCCGATTTGATTCCCAGTCAGGGTACATACCTGAGTTGAAGGGGTCTCTAGTTGGGGGCATGCAAGAGGCAACCAACTGATGTTTCTCTCACACATCAATGTTTCTCTCCCTCTCTTTCTCCCTCCTCTTCCCTCTCTCTAAAAATAAATAAGATCTTTTAAAAACACCCACACAGAGGGTCGACAGAGGCAGTGCCTGCCTATCCTTTGAGGAGCCCACACAGATAAGATGGAGACAACCAGGGAGAAGAAGTTTCCAGTAGGGGATCCCCAACCCCCCACCTCCACCATTTAAGTAGAGGCAGAGAAAGAACATGCCTGGTGGTACTTTGGAGAGTCATCCCCCACATTTCACAGTTGTCCTCCTCAGATGAAACAATTTGGGCAGGCTTCCCGGTGCTCCCATGGATGGGCACTGGTCTGCTGCGGGGCTGCGCAGACTTGCCAGGAGATCTTTTCTGAGCTCACTCTTGTTAACCTGGATGAAATCAGGGTAGGGAGAGGGTAACCTCAGGGCCCCTCCCCCTCCCCAAGGAAAGATCCTTTCTGAGAATAAAGCGTTTGGGGGACAGCTTCACATGCTGAATTTACCTACCTCTTTCTTCCTCTTAAGCCAGAGGTAACCCAACACTTTGAACTAGAGCCCTGGGGCAGGGAGGGGGGCTAAGTGGTATTCCCCTGAAGGTTTTATGTTCAGGTCCCAAACTCTGGTATCTGTGAATAGGGCTTTGTTGGGAATTAGAGTCTGCAGGTGTGACTGAGCTGAGATGAAGTCATACTGGATTGGGGTAGGTCTTACTAGATAAAGGAAATTTGGTCACACTGACACACACAGGGAGAGCCTGTACAGGGGTGCAGGCAGAGACTGAGTGATGCACCTACCAGCCATGGACTCCAAGGATGGTGGGCAGCCACCAGAAGTGTGGAGAGGGCCTGGAATGTTTCCTCAGACACCCCAGGGGCGGCAGCCCTGCCTACACCTGGGTTCTGGATTTGCAGCTTCCAGAACTGCCTGGGAATCAACTTCTCCGGTTTTCAGCCATCCACTTTGTGGTGCTTTAACACAACAGACTAGGAAACTAACAACCCCTAACAGGTGGTGTCGTATCGCCTCCCACCTCTTTCTTCCAGGAAACACAAGCCTGAGACCTTTGTGCAGCGGTGTCAGGATCACCGTCTTTTCCCTGAAGATGATGTTTTGGCATTTTCAGATCCAGGGCCTCTTTCTCTCCGCCCAGTGCTTCCCCCAGCAACTACACCGGAGGGGTGAAAACAACACATACTTGTTTGCAATGCAGGTCTGCTCCCAACTGCACTTTAGCATGACCTGGGAGACAAGTGCCCAGGTGCTATCCCCTTGGAGTCTGGTTAAGTAGGTCTGGTGCCCACCCCTCCCTGACCCCATCTAATTTTGTAAAGCTCCCTAGGTAAGAACCAGCGATGCCAAAGAGGAGCAGTGTGTCCTGGCAAGGCTTCCAGGCTGTGATCTCTGGGCTGGCCTGGTGCATAGGGGAGCTGTGGGCCCACAGAGTGGCAGTGAGGGAAGCAGAGAACAGGGTTAGGGATGAAAGGTCCTCTGGCTGACTACCCGAGCTAGTTGGAGAAGAAGGCCTAATAGGCTGGTACAGTGAGATGCAGCTAGAAATAGCAGGGGACCTGTCTGGGAAGGGCCATGAATGTCAAGACAAGTTTGATCATCCTGAAGGCAAGGTAAGTCAATGGAGATTTTAATGCTAAGAAAGTAGCATGATCACCCTAGCTGGGTGGCTCAGTTGGTTGGAACATCATCCTGTAATTCAAAAGGTCACAGGTTTGATTCCCTGTCAGGGCACATACCTAGGTTCTGGGTTTGGTCTTCAGTTGGGGTGGGTGTAGGAGGCAACTGATTGATATTTGTCTCACATCGATGTTTTCTTTCTCTCTTCCTCCCTTCCCCTCCCTCTAAAATCAAAAAGCATGTCCTTGGGTGTGGATAAAAATTAAAAATAAAAAGAATTTCTAAAAAAATAAATTAAAAAATAGCATGATCAAAGAGAAACTTAAGATGACTCCATGTGCAGGTGTATAAACTATCTGAATCATTAAATAATAATATAGGCTCTTAAGATAATTACTCTTAAGCTACAGCAGTCACCAATGACATTGTCTGTGGACCTGAGGTTGTCCCAGATTACCCTTCTTCCCACAGCCTGCACTTGAAGATCTCACCTGGTTCAGACATGTTCAGACCTCAGCAGTGTTTCTAACAGAATCCCAGATTTGCTTGTAGTTCCTTATGTTCAGCAATCACATTTCCTTCAACCTTTTCCCCCTAATGCCTATCATAGTAGGTCATAGTATCTGGTGCCTTTCAGGTTCTAAGAAAGGTTTACAGAAGGGAAGAGAGGAAGAGACGGCAACAAAGCAAAGTTAAATCCTATATGAATCAGGTAGGCTCAGTAGCAGGCCAGGGGATGGTGGAGAAGTGGAAGAGAGGGCCAGATCCAGTCAGAGTAGACCAAAATCACTTGGCTGGCCTCAGCGGGGAGGATGGGGGCAGGGGGGTTAGAAACAGTACAATGTGGTAGTTGCAAAGGATTAACTGAGGTCCAAACTTGGGAAGCTGGGAGCCCACTGCAGGAGGCTCCAGGTGGCAGACATGCTGAAGGGCAGGTGGAAGATGAACCACAATCCCAGCTGTTTGGGTGAGTAGAAGGGTCCTGGCCAAGGCCAGTGGCCCCAGAGCTCTGCATGGTGTCAGGTCCAGACCAGACCCAAAGTGCCAAACAGAACATTGGTGGAATGAAGGGGCCACCACAGCTGGCAATAGAGCTGCACCTGGGGGTCATGGCAGCAGGGACAGGTTTAGCCCCGACTAAGTAGCATGTGTCCTATGCAAGACTGGCTTAGTGGCTGCAGGGGTGTCCCACCTACCACGCCCCTAGCTGAACTAAGTAGAAGGTGGGTATAGGCAGCCCTGATTTTCTGGCTTCTCTCTGAAAATAATGAATTAAATCTTAAAGAAAAAAAATCTTAAAAAAGGTTTTGTTAATTAAGCTTATTTTTAATGGGAAAAAATAAGTTATTTGGTAACTACAACACTCTCAACTACATTTTTAAAAAATTACTGATCATCCACTTAAAAATTATTTTTTATTTCCTTCTTTTTTTAGAGAGAGGGGAAGGGAAGGAGAAAGAGAGGGAGAGAAACATCAATGTGAGAGATATATGAATTGCTTGCCTCTTGCATGCCCCCATTTGGGACCTGGTCTGCAATTTAGGCGCGTGCCCTACCTGGTATCAAACCAGCAACCTTTGGGCTCGCAGGCCAGCACTCAATCCACTGAGCCACACCTGTCAGGGCTGAACTACAGGTTAGACCCACTGTGACAAGGCAAACTTTGCTGGAGATCTGCTTTGGGAAGGAGATCGACATTCCAAATCCTTCTCAATTAGAGAATTTCTGAGGCGTCTCCTCTCTTCTCCTCTGCTCCTTCTCTGAGGAAATTGCACTCACCCCACATGCCTCCTTCTGGATTACAAGGACCGGTTTAACTCTGCTTTGTGCCCTTAAATCACATACCAGGTGAGTTGCCAGGAATGGATGCCATTGTAAATGTGCCTTTAAAAAGCACTTTACAAAGCCCTGGCTGGTGGCACAGTGGATAAAGTGCTGGCCTGCAAACCCAAAGGTCCCTGGTTCAATTCCCAGTCAGGGCACCTAACCAGGTTGCAAGCCGGGTCTCCAGCCAGCTCTGTACCTGGAGGCAGGTGAAAGGCAACCATACATTGATGTGTCTCTCCCTCTCTGCCTCTCTCCCTTCCCCTCTCTTTACAAAATCTGTTTCACCTTTTAGAAAAACTCCTCACACCCCTCTCCCTGCAGACGCCATCCTGTCTCACTCTTTCCTTTCCTAGACATGTTACCCAGAAAGGGCTGCCCCTGCTCTTCCTTTTCCCACCCCACAGGCGCTCCAGTCGGACCCCACCCCCATTATCTTCTGACCAGGCTTTGGTCCCAGTTCATGTTCAAACGCTGATGAAAGCAGCCAATGCTCTGCAGTATTCATTTAAATGGGTCTCAGAGGAGGTCGCAGGTTTGATTCCTGGGACAATCGATCCCTATTTCTCTTGCACATATTTTCTCTCCCTCTCTAAAAATATACAAAACCTAAAAAATGTGGATCTTGCCCTGGCTGGTAGCACAGTGGTTAAGGCGCCGGCCTGCGAACCCAAAGGTCGCAGGTTCGATTCCCCAGCCAGGGCACATAACCAGGTTGCAAACCAGGTCTCCAGCCAGGTCTGTAGCTGGAGGCAGGTGAAACGCAACCATACATTGATGTCTCTTTCCCTCTCTGCCTCTCTCCCTTCCCCTCTTTCTAAAAATAATGAAATAAAATCTTAAACAACAACAACAAAAATTTATTAAAAAAATGTGGATCTTAAAATAGCACTTGGCACTGTGCTAGAGCAACGTTGGCATGCTTGGCTCTCCTCCTCTGGCTCGTCCTTTCCATCTCCTCTAGCTCCTCTTCTGTTCAAAGCTTTCAGGGTTGTGGTTGTGCAGGGTTCCCCCGTCACGCTCTGCCTAGACCACACCCTCATCCCACGGTTTCACCCACCATCCTCCTGCTGAGGAAGACCAAAACCAGTAGCTGCAGCCCAGCCCTTTCCTCTGAGTTCCAGACGCATCTATTCAATGACCTCATTGTCTGACTTCTACCCCATTACCCAACAAGCCCTCAGGCTCATTCTGGGTCACTGGAGAAGTGGTGCCATCATTCAGTGACCACCTGGGAGTAACCCTGGTCACATCTGAGTAACACATCCCAACACTCATCTCAGCCCTGTAGATGCACCTCCTGGATATTCTCCGCATTTCCACAACCACAGACTTAACTGGCCATCCCTTCTTCATCCCCATCCTTAAGTTCATTCTCTGAGTTTAAAAGAATGACCTTTTAATAATGCAAATTGTTTGCTGGTCCTCTATTTAAAATTCTTCAGTGATTTCCCCAAACTTTGGAATGAAGTCCACAGTCATCCATGTGGGCTCCAAAGTCATACCTAGTTTGCCATCCACCTGTCCAACTTCCCCCAACTCTGTATCTCTTCACTCTGGTCCGCTTTCAGTCACTGGCACCCATTTTTCGTTCTCACCTTAGAAGGGAATGCTGCTCCTCATGCCTAGGATGTTCTCCATGCTTCTTGCCTACCAGTTGGCTGCGTCTCAGCCTCAGGACACTTGCTATGCTCCCCTACATGGAAGCCCCATGTGATAGGCTCTCCAAATGTTTACTTCTTGTTAATGCTTATTGTACTAATTTGTGCAATTATTTGTTTGCTTTCCCCGCTAGATGGGAAATTGTGTGTTTTGTTCAGTCACAGGTATTTGTCATTCCTTTTGGCGACACAGCACCTGGCACTTGAACTTGATACACTGAAGAATTAATCACTTGATGATTCCTGGTAGAAGGGGCAAGAAGAATGACCATCCCCAACCCCTCCCTTTCCCAGCCTCTAGTGGGTAGGACATGAGCAATCCCCCCAACTGGCACATCCTTAGAGGGCTTTGGCTCAGAAACTGGTAACACAGGAGGGAAAGGCTGGGAGACACTCCCCTCCTTCGGGCAGCTGTGCCAGTGGAGGCCCCAGGGGTGAGCTTCCAGGACAGCAGCAGTATTGGTGCTGGTTGCCAGAGGCCCTGGAAGAACTGGAAAAGTAGCAGTGGTGCCCCATGTGCAGCAGTTCCCATCAGTTCTGGAGGGTGGCTCTCTGGCTCTCTCAATGATCCTGTCACCTACAATCAACTTTTTCAAGACCCCATGTGCAGCAGGTCAGACTACACTGGAACCAACTAGTTGAGTTGACTAGTACAATAGTTGTAAATCTGGTGTCCCAAGAGTCCCTGGCATGCATGTATACGCTATGAATGTCTACTGCTTAAAAGAGTGCATGAAACAGCCCTGGCCAGTGTGGCTCAGGCTGCAGCACCATTTCATAAACAGAAGGGTTGCTGGTTCCATTCCAATTGTCAACTGATCCATGTTTCTCTTCTCTCTCTCTCCCTCCTTTCTCTTCTAAAATCAGTAAGCATATCCTCCGGTAAGGATTAAAAATATAAAAAGGACGCATGAAACAAAAGGGTCATAGGTGCTTTTGTGGAACAAAGATCCCTTTCATACACATAAGTTTTTAGGTTTGCACCCACCTGATATTTATTAAGATATTATTTATTATTTTCAGAGAGGGGAAGGGAGAGAGGCAGAGAGGGAGAAAGACATCAATGTATGGTTGTCCCTTACCCGCCTCCAGCTACGGACCTGGCTGGGGACCTGGCTTGCAACTTCCCTATGTGCCCTGGCTGGGGAATCAAACCAGCAACTCCTGGGCTCACAGGCCAGCACCCTATCCATTGCGCCACCAACCAGGGCACTCATCTGATAAAAACCACGAATGTTAAACCAAAGCTTGAAAAACAATGCATTAGTTGATATAAGAAATTCCTTTTAAGATCAGGCTCACTGCATTAACATGGGAGTTCTTTTCCCACTAGAAAAGTCACATCCACCAAAAAATAAGAATTTGACCCAGCTACCACAGAGTGTGCATTTTGTGAAGGGCAGTTCAAGTGGAGGTAAGGACCACTAGCTATGGGCAGAGACATACCTGGTTCAGTTATTGAACTTGGAATTTCTCTTCAGTAAAACTGAAAAAGCAACTACCTATAATAGAGGTTGTGAGGATTTAAAAATGTGGCAGTTCTTGCTGGTGGCACAGTGAATAAGGCGCCGGTCTGTCAATCCAAAGGTTGCTGGTTCAATTCCCAGCCAGGGCACATAACCAGGTTGCAAGCCAGGTCTCCAGCCAGGTCGGTAGCTGGAGGAAGGTGAAAGGCAACCATACATTGATGTCTCTCTCCCTCTCCCTCTCTCTAAAAAATGAAATCTTTGAAAAATAAAATGTGGCAGTTCTTTACCTATATTACCCCCATAAATTTACTAATAAAAAAGTGAGAGCTCAAGTCAGTATGCAGACCATGCTAAGTACTCCCTCAGTGTTTCAGTATTTTTCCTCCCTTGCTCCTCACTCCTCATGCAAAACTGTGATTTATAAATTATCCGGCTAACGTGGCAATGTTGAAGAAACTAGTAACCCAAAGTTTTTTCACACTATTCTCACCCTGAATTATGCCCAACATTTGGATTCTTTGGCAGGAACATTACAGCATTTATAAAAGCACAAATGATATAAAAATTAAGATTCGGAAATGGCTGAAATGTGCATGGATTTTTCTTTTTCATATTTATTCATGATACTTGAAGTTAGTGGTTCCCAAATGGATAACTTGGAGCTTAAAATCTATCTTCGTTAAGAGGATTATCAGCGTCACCAAACACAGCGAAGTATACCAGAGGGTCAACCACTGCGCTGCTATTTGTTCCCCTTAAACTAGCAGCAAATATTTTCAAGAATGCTATTTATTGCAGGTGTAATATTTTAGTTGGAAACTATGGTTTTCAGGATAGAAACTGACACTTCAGAATTATTCCAGGAAAAGTAAGAAACCCTAGATCCTTATTTCCTACCATAAATTTTTTAGTTTTGTGAGCTTTAATGTCTTCAAAAGTCCCTCTACTCCCTTTCAAGGTTAATTTCCCTCTGAGTCTCTAATATATCCTATTGCTGCCTGGATCTTATCCCATTATTTACCAATTCCCACATATCTTGAACACGTCCTTTGAGCCTGCAAATTTACCTCCCATCTCTTATCCCAGCCATCTCAGCCTAAGCAAACGATCCTACCATCCTCTCTCTTCAAAATCCTCCCCCTCATTTGTCTCCAAACTTACTGAGGAAAACCAACACTTTCTCACTTCCTACTCATTTGTTAACCTAATTTTAATTTTATCCAGGCCCCCTCTTTTGTGCCTATAGAAAATGCCCTTGCAAAGATGAGCAGTGATTCAATTGTCAAGTTCAAAAGCCTCCCTTCAGTTCACCCTTCTTAACCACTCAACTTGAGGGAACTGGTTGCCTTTTGGGGCGGTGGGATGTAGGTGGGAGGTATTTTCCTACAATACTCACCTTTTTGACCTTCTCCTCTGCTTAACCTTCAAACAGTAAATACTTCACTATTTTAACTCCTTTCTTTCCGTGTTCACATCTTTAAACACTGAATAACATATGCATCTCAGTGTATCACTTTCCCTTCCAGACCTTCCTCCTGAGTTCCAGTTCTGCGTAAGTGGTTATGTTTGAACCAGGTTCAATGTATTCAAAATGGGAATCATCCTTCTCTCCCCTTATTACTCCATCCCTCCTCCTGTCCTCACTTTCTCAGTTAATTCATATTCAGGCTCTCCCTAGACCCCAGCACACATACACACAAAAATAAAAACAAACAAAACAAAAACATTGTTCCACCATTTTGTGCTTCATACCTTCATACCCACCCTGGCACACCTGTCCTGTCCCTTCTTGTTACCTCCAGAACTACCTGGTCCTGCCTCGGACCTTTCCTTCACTCTTTCACAACTGTCTTCAGAAGGCCAGAAGGCCACGTACACTTCAATTTGATTAAACATTGAGTGACATTTTCGGTTTCCTCTCTGCCCATAATGTCTCGAGCCACATTGAACTTTAAGCTATTTCTGGAATGCAGTTTCCCATGTTAGTTCCTGCCATTCCTTCCCCAGGCAGGCTATGCTCTTAAGCCTCTTTTGCACTTGTGGGGCACTTACTTGTCTTTCAATGTCATCTCCTCTATGAATAATGCCCTGACACTATCTGACACACCATAGTCCTGTTGTGCTCCACACACATGTCTGGCAAACCGCGCTGGGTGGTGTCTGCCTCCCTGCCTCCCTGGTGCAGGCCTCAGGAGGGCAGGGGTGTCTCTCACTCCCACAGACTCTCAGGCAACACACGTGATTGAAAATGATCAACAGACAGAGAGTGTTTTGTGAGAGCTTTAATGGCACAAAATGTTTATAGCTACAAGTTATACATGTATTGTAAACTGTATATAATGATACAAAGTGCTAACTAAATAGATGAAGAATACATAATCACTTTGGCTCAGTTAATTCCAATCATTTCAACAACTGGTTCACTTAAAAATTCATCTGCCTGGGTAAGTCTTCAATTTTCATTTTTTAAGACAGTAAATATTTATAATGCAATCACAATAATGTGTTGAACTTTTCAACATACAAGATTGTGCAGTTTCACTTTTGATTAGTTATAAATATTTTAAGCCAATTTTCATCAAACAGAAAAAAAAAATGAAACATGCCTTTTGATCTCCAAATTGTAAACAGGTGTAAAGCTTTTTAAACAATCTTAAAATGTCGACAACTGTTAATTGTTGGCTTCTCCCCTCCAATCACATAATTTGTTTCTGTTCAACACAAATCTGGGTAGGAGCACATTTATCCCTTATTTATGGTGGGTTAGGGCCATTGATAAACCCGGTATGGTTTTGTCTTATGAGAAGTTCTACCGCGATCATGTAATAAATAGTTCAAAATTTCACTGGTATTTTTAAGAAAAGGGGCAGAACTACATTTATTTTCGATGTGGAAAAAATATCATAAATTTATCCAAGCCCAATCACATTGCTGATAGAACTGCTACTGAATTTCAACAGAGAGCAATGTATTGCCTATAAAAAATTGCTCTGATTTCAAGAGTAACTTGACTTTTCCCTCCCATGATACCAATTATAATACAAATTGTATATTATAGCAGTTTATTTAGTTCTCCTAACTTGATCAGCCTTTTAAATTTTACTCAGGCTTTGCAAAAACCAGAGGGCCATCAGATTTTTGTTCTTCCCAAAGAAATTTAAATAGGAACACTTGAAATAAATAGGTTATAGAAGGCAAATCAAGTGTTATCAGGTTTAAGAATAAGGTAGAAACAAGGTATAATAAAAATGTGTCCAAAACTATTTAGCATCTATTGCTAGAAAAAAAAAACAAAGTAAAATAATTCAGAAAACTATTTTGTACATGTCATCTTTTTCTTAAAGGTAGCCTGCTATATACTTGAGAAAATGTCAGAAATTAATTTTTGGTTTAATCTGTATGTTATTTTCCACTATAACACAAATTCTACAAAACTTGATGTGAGAGAGAAAGAGTTAGATAGTTTCTGCAAACTAGTGAACCTGGTTGTCCAAGTGTTTATATTCAAGTCAACCTGATACACTTTATTTAATGAGTAAATTTCTAGTTTTAAAATTAACAATGGTTCTCTAAATATTCAATAGTAATGTCTATATCATAAACAGTAATTATTTATATATAAAACATATAATAGTATCCTTCAGAGTCATGCTATGAGTTCTGAAATCCAATAAATCTACTTGAAATAATTGGTAATCCTGATGCTTTCTAACAATTTGGTCCTAAAGCTTCACATTTCAGAAACAAATAAACAAACAAAGCATTTCATTGAAGGAAGTTGTGATAGCTCTGGAACTCCAGGTGTTGGACTTAGCCGACAACATGGTTGCACATGTTGCAACAGAAAGCTACGAGAGAGCCTGCAGAATCAGAGGCATCGCCTCAGGAAGAGCACACAGTAAACATGAAGAAAGGAAAGATCAGAAAACAACAAATGTTATCTTTTCAGAACTGTGTCCAATGTTCCCACAAACCAAGTCTGTTTTCCCAAGTTGCACAAGTGCTTGGAATAACCCAATTATCTTTTGTTTAAAGGCTTCAGAGTAGACGTGATGCTTCCTAAGACAGTAAGCCTGCATTTACACCACAAACTGGATCTCATTTCAAAGCCTCTTCTTAGGAAAAAAAAAAAGTTATAATGTAAAGAAAGTCATGAAGAATTTACATGCAGCTAATAAACATAAAAATACCAAACACACACAAAAATCCCAGAAGCAATTTCATATATTTCTAGGCCTGAGACATCTCTTATCAGAAATAAAGATTCTACACCATAGAAAAGACAGCATTACAACATACTAATAGTAAGATCTGCTGATGTACTTCAGTTCTTATTCATACCTGTCATTTACATAGACTGCCTCCTACAAATTAAAAGGTGCCGTCAGGAGCTTAGACAATGAGTGGCTCCAAAGCTGGTCTAAAACAATTTTTTATTGCCCAGGATATTTTTTCTTGTGTCTTGAGTGGTTTTTTTTTTTTTCTTTCTTGTTTTCGTTTTTAACAACTGGTAAACTCAAGCTCAGGAAAGCTTGCCTTTATCTCGAAATACAAAACAACAAAGCTTTTATATAATTTGCTAACCTGATCTTGTTTTGAGAGAGATGATAGTCATCTTGCAAGAGTAAAATTTATACCGTAAGTGATTCAGGTCTAAGTCTGGTGGTACTAAAAGGAGACAATATCATTATTGACAAAATTATTATCTGCTGGTGGCATTTGCGGAAAAGAAGCCCTTGCAAATTTCTAAACAACAGTAAACTCTGTTAGGAAATTCTAAAGTGTCTTACAGGCAAAAAAGGGAATGAGGTTAGTAAAACGCCTCAACAGAGTTTGAATAAAATACTGGATTTGAGAGTTATTGGAGCTTGGGTATGTAAAAATAGGGTTGTAGGTTGTAGGCTGGGTCATGCTTAACAATGGTCTCAAGTTCAAATAAACTACTATGACAATACACCATTTCACAGGTCACACGCTGCTCCGGGGATGGGGTGGGGGGGACTTCTGTCCTTCAGTAGGTGCTGGCAGAAGGTGAGCTCAGTCGTTTTCCAATATAGATGCTGAAAGGGAACAGAGCGTACCAGGATTTCATCCTTTTCAACAGTTCTGCACCAGCTTGTCCACAGAATGAACTCTTAATAAAAACTACAATGTTCAGTCCTTATAAAAGGCTCCAGAGGTGTAAGTGCACAGAACCCTAGCACCCTGAAATCATCACTGACTTACTGAACTAGTCACTTGCCAGGCCAACTGGTTTCATATGATTATGCTTAACTCATGAGGCAGGACTGAACAGCACAGGGGCAGTGATTAGACATGGGGAAGTCAGAGAATAGAACCCTTCAAAGAGTAAAGCAGAAACAACCTCCTTTGTGGTCAAAAAAAGTTCTACATTTTCATAGACTGACACTTCAGATGCAAAATATATTAAATAGTAATATCCCCAATTATAAAGCTGCCAGTGCTTTCAAGAGGGCTCTTACGAACAATTTACCTCTTAAAGATTAAGGGTCTAATGTTACTTTTTTGTGCCAGGCAAGTATGTTACCCTTATACATCATAGCAGAAGGGCAGTTAAGGAAAATATGGAATTAGATCCACTCCCCAGGGTAATAAAACCAACCAACTTTTTAAAATCCTTTTTTCTACATTCATCTATAACAGTTACATTTACACTAATAAGAGAAATAGTCTGTATTCATGAAAGGAAGAGATAATACATGGTACAAAAACCAACCTCATGAGGGCAAATGAACTAGTACTATGCAGTCAACACTACAGGGAATAAAGTCTTGCCCCAACACCAGCCTATACAATATCCACACCCTCCCTTCCTCCACAAACACCTTCCCCTATGATGTGAGGATTGTTATCATTCAGGACAAAAACAGTGTATGGAAAAGTCACATGTATGTTCCCATGTTCATAACTGGGCACATCTCTCTCCCTATGCTGAGCTTCTTAAAGGGGAGCTAAGGAAAGATGTATCTTTTGCTTATTATATACAGAAAATAACTCATTGAACATTCTTAAAGTGAATAACATGTCTTGGGGAAAAATTAACAGCTAGTGTTTAACTCCTAAAATCTTTCAAAAATAATTCCCTCAATTACTCAAATCAAGAAAAAAAGTTTTTATAAGCGTGCCTGAAAAATTAATGAAGAACAGGTAAAGTAAATGTGTAACTAATTTTAATAAATGGAATTGCTACAAAGAGAGAGAGAAAAAAAATGGTATTTCAAAAAATCAACCAGTTTCACTCAAGGACTGACTATACACTAAAATGGTATATTTTCCCAGCTGGGGAAAAAAGTTCTCAACTTTTTTCAACTCCCAAATTTACACACTGAAAATTTGTTTATTTAATGTTTTACATAATCTTGAGTAATTTATAAACAACAAAACCCAAAAAGAAAAATCAATCATAGGCAAGTCCACTTAAAAATGATCACTTAGGCCCTGGCTGGTGTGGCTCAGTGGGTTGGGCATCCTCCCACAAACGGAAAAGTCACTGGTTTAATTCCAGTTAAGGGCACATGCCTAGGTTGTGGCCCAGGTCTCTGTCTGGGGGCGTGTTGAGAGGCCACATTTTTCTCTCACGCATTGATATCTCTCCCCCTCTTTCTCCCTCCCCCTACTCTGTCTAAAAATGAATAAATAAAATCTCTTTTTAAAAAAGATCACTTAGGTAATTAATATGAACTTATTTTTCTGAAAAAACGCGATTAAAATGCTAATCACCATACTAATAGTGTACCAACCTTAATAATTCTTTTAAGCCCACACCCTATTTGCACTAAAACTTTAACAGCAAAACCATACAAACTGCTTTCATGTGTATTTCTTACATCTGAAAATAAAACATGAGGATAAAATGAAGAAAAATAAATAAATAACCTGTACGAGATGACCAGTACTTACCCGAGCCCCAAAGCCAAAACATGAGAAAGGAAGAGAGATGGAATGAACACCTTAAGAAATTCTGCAGAGAAAATACCCCCTTTCTTCATGGCTCCACTTTTCCTCATGCTTAAAGAAACAGAACGTTTTGGGTGCCGGAAGTGGAACTCCCTGGGGAAAGAAATTCAGAAGCAGGTATCAGAAACATTTGCTGAAACTAATGTGGGAATTGGCAAATCCACTGCCTAAACACCCACTGTGCACACTGAAGAAACAGGTGACAACTCACTTAGGTGGAATGTTTTCAGGCCTACTGGACCAGTCTGACACCCAGTCTACACTTTTCTTCAAAGCATCAACTTCTTTCTCTCCTTCTACAACTTCTTCTTCTGACTGTAAATAAGAATTAAAAAGTTAAAAAATACAAAAAGCCCTTCCTACTATAAAAGACTAATCTAAACAGAGTATATATAAAAATCAAAAGGTTGGACATCAGTAATTTTTATGTAAGGAATATGCCATTTTTATTAAAAAGGCTGTCAAAATAATCTAAGATCGAGTATTTAATTTTTTTTTTTAAACTTGAGTTTCACTGTTTTTATACCTAAGCATAGACTATGAACTTGAAACTTCAACCTCAATTTAAAAAAAAAATGAACCTGAAAAATACTAACTAAAGTGTGGAAAATGATGGTTAACTGTTGAATTTGGGTGATGCTATATGAAGGTCCACTGTAATATCCACTTTAAAACTTTTTATAATTATAAATAAAAGACAACATATCAGAAAGGATTTGCTACCAAATATAAAGTGATAAGCATAAAAATAACTGGGAGACTGGATAAGGAAACAAAAAATATATATTAAGCATCTATCAAGAGACAAACATGATTCTAAACAGTTTCCATGCACTGACTTTTACCCTATACAAAAAGGAACAAAAATGTTCAATTTTTGTAGGTGAGGAAACTGAGATAAAAATTTATTACCTGCCAAAGTTTCCGTAAGTAGGAACAGAATCCAAACCCAGGCAAAATGTCTCTAGAGCCCCACTCTTCGGCATTAGGTTTTATTCCCTAGAAGAGTCTATCCTTCCGGACAAATCACTATCCAAACATTTCCCAAAGTGTATTCAAAACTACTTGTCCAAAAGTTTTTTTAAATAAGCTATTTTATATCAAGTCAGAATTTGACATCTTTTGTACCAAATAAATGAAAAAGAAATATGTTTTTAATAATAACCTAAAGTTTTCAGGCCAAGGGCAATCAAATTTTCCAAAAGCTTCTCTTTTAATAGAACCCACAGGAATGAGACATTCCTTACAATGACACAGCATTATTTTTTCAGTTTTAGGGAATGTGATGCTATGACTTCAAACCAAAGGACTTCAAAGCTAAGAATTGTTATTTTGTTTGAATAGGATCCAGTCTTTGACCAAAGCTTTCATTCTTTCCAGTAGGTAGTTATGAAATGCAGAACCTAACACATTCCCATGATTTTTTAAAATTTTATTTTTAAGATTTTGTTAATTATTTTTAGATAGAAGGGCAGGGAGGGAGGAAGAAAAGGGAGAGAAACATCAATGTATAGTTGCCTTTCACCTGCCTCCAGCTAAGGAGATCTTGGCTTATAACCTGGTCATGTACCCTGGCTGGGAATCAAACCAGTGACCTTTGGGTTCACAGGCTGGCATCTATCCACTAAGCCACCAGCCAGGGCTTCCATGATACTTTTTTTTGATAGGTCTAGTTCTTCATGGAATAGCTGCCTGGGGAAGGTAGCTTCAGATACTCTCCAAATACAGACTGTCCTTTCTACTATCAAACTGAAAGTACAATCCCTGTGAATTTTCTTTAGTTCAGCTAGATTTGGCAAATTCCATAGTAGCCTTCAAGACTAAGCTTTTTCCACGGGATTCTGAGATTACTCAGAATAATGAGTTAGCTCTTTTGGAATAAATTTAAACCCATCCTAAATCAAAAATAATAAACTATTATAATTTTTAATAGATCAATTTGTATACACACAGTATCTGACTATATTCAACACATTGCAGGTCCTTTCTGTTAAGTTTCTAACTTGGGTCTCACAGGGCTCTCTCTCTCTCTCTTAAACTGCTCAAAGCTTCAGGTTTAAATTTATGAACCAAGTGTGCACTTCACATTTTTCAGGAGATTGAAAATATAGTAATATTTTTTTGTTCTATTTTTTAAAGATGATGTAATTTTCTCAGTTGAGTGAAACAAAGTTATCTTTGGACTATATATTTTTAAAAACCCAGATCAGTTTAGAATCAGGATCATAAGCTCTCCAGCTCTCTTCATTTGTATTAGCCCTGGGCTTCCTTTTATTAATCTTAAATTTGCCAGTTTCAGGTTTTAAATGTCTTCTAACTCTGAGAATTTCAAAATATTGTAAAAATTCACTTAATCTATTTAAATAAGAATCATGCTTTCAACCAAATTGATAATCCTCTCTCTACACCTACATCTGTTCAGATGGTAGAATATGACCATCTTTGCCTGTCCTCATGTGGAAGGCCCTCAGCTTCTACCCACTTCCACTGCCCTTCTCTAGCCCACCTCAAGTTCTTTATATATTTAAACACAGGCGGCAAACTGCAGCCTGTGGGGTCCAAGTTCAGATAAACCACAGTTTACAAGAGGGAAAAGGGAGGACATTTTCAGTTTCTATTACCTTCCAAAGATTCCCAACACTGTGCTGGCCTCTTTGGTCCCAAAAACACTGCAAAAATGGCTTCAAGAGACAACTCACAGTTTATTTTCTGCTACAAAATTAAAGACTCTTGAGGACTACCATCCTGAAAGTCTAGTCTGAATGACCTTAGGCCTAAAAGCATTACAACTTGGGCTTCCTCATACCATAGCTCACCAGCCATGTTTTGTTTGTTCTCAGGACCTGTGAGCTCTCCTGAAACTGAGCCCATTCATTGACTTATTTTAGTAGAAGGAATGGGGGCGGGTGGGGGTAGGGGGTGGTCACAGCCTCAGACACCTCTGGTTTCAATCCTGGTTCTATCACTTACTGGCTTTGTAATCTTAGATAAGTAACTTAATTACGACAAAGCTTCACCTTTTCCATTTGTTCATGTATAATATCATCTTTCACTGAAATGTGAACATTAACAGTGGGAAAAACTTAAAAAAAAAAATTGGCACCATTAATATAATGTAATAAATATTAATGCCTTTCCTTCCTCCTCCTAGAAAAGGCTAAACACGTCATAGTTCTCACATAGACATACGTAAAAATATTCAGAGATCAAGTATCATAATAGCCCTTTGTTAACTGCTTTAAACTGTTTAACCCTAAGCTTGTTTTTCATTCCTGAAAAAAAATCCTCCCAAACCCTAATGTGATTAATTTTACATTACCTTTTATGCAATTAAAAAATGTAAAAGGCGACTCACTGGCAGCATGTCCCAGCCCACCTAGCAATCCTGCTGTGCCTCCAGCCAAGACCTCACCAAAATGCTGTCTCAAATGGAACACGCCATGGAAACCATGATGTTCATGTTTCACAAATTTGCTGGGGATAAAGGCTACTTAACAAAGGAAGACCTGAGGGTACTCATGGAAAAAGAATTCCCTGGATTTTTGGAAAATCAAAAAGACCCTCTGGCCGTAGACAAAATAATGAAGGACCTGGACCAGTGCCGAGATGGCAGAGTGGGCTTCCAGAGCTTCTTTTCGCTAATTGCTGGGCTCACCATCACTTGCAACGACTACTTCGTAGTACACACGAAGCAGAAAGGAAAAAAGTAGGCAGATGAGTAGCTACTTCCTCCCTGGTCGAATTCTCCCAATGGTTCACTTAGGGAATATGCCCCACAGCTTCCCCCTGTATATGGATTTCATGAGCAGATTGGGACCCTTAGAAAATGTACAAATAAAATCCCACCCTCCTTTGACAAGAGAAAGAAAAGCTAATTAAAGCCAGATAAGCTTTTGATTTTTATATTGCTTGCATCCTCTTGCCCTCGATAAATAAATTTTTTAGTTTAAAAAAAAAAAAAAAATTAAAAGGCTGTTTGAAAGTTTAAATAAATTGTACCTACTGATATTTCCTTCACTAAAAGTATTCCTCTGAAAGATATAATGTTTCTGATGTCCTGGCTGGGTGGCTCAGTTGGTTGAAGCATTGTCCTGTACACCAGAAGGCTGTGGGTTCCACCCCAGTAAGGGCACAGACCTAGGTTGTGGGTCTGATCCCGTCAGGGTGCATATGGGAAGCATCAAGTTATTTTTTCTCTCTCTTCCTTCCTGTCTCAAATCAATAAACATATCCTTGGATGAGGATTAAAAAAATTATATAATGTTTTTGATATATGGGTAAAAGCTAAACTGCTTTTCCAAACATATAACCCTGTTTAAATAGACTGATCTGATTATTAATACTGCTTATCAAAGGCTTGATGTTAAGCAATGTTCTTTTGGGCCCTGATTTCTGAATAGGCATCACACTAGCAACACTATCAAAACTGACCCAGAGGCCAAAATTCTTAAAATTCCAATTCTAGAAGTCTCTTTAAATTCAACCATCAGTTAAGTCTACTAGTACACCTGTCACTCTGTGAACACTGACCAAAGTGCTCCATTAGGCTGTTAGGTAGATTAGAAGGAAAAAGTATAGTGGAGGATGAGGGAGGTCCAAGGTCAAATAAATAATTGGGAAATATTTGATTTAAATAAACAGATTTCTTTACTGCAGGAATCATCAGAGCCTGTAACATGTTACTACCTGCAGTGACTAATGGAGGTGAGGGAGCCCAGGAGCTGTATTCTTTTCCACTTATTTGACTTCAGAAGGATCTAATAGGGATTCCTGTTGAGCAAATGTTCAGGATACATTTTGGAAAATGCTAATCTAGATTTTCAACATGTATGTACAAAAGACAGCATGACTGAGGACATTTTCCTCAGGACAGACTACAGCAAAGAATTTCATTTCTCTATCTTGGGATTCTTTAGTACACTTTCACCATGGAAACTTCGCAGACTTCATTCTTCACTGATCAAACTGACTTGTAAAAGCCAGCAGTTCAACAAGTCCAGTCAGACACCTTCTTACATAAGAGCTGTGCTAACTGTAAGCTTCTGTACAGAACATAGTTCATCATAAATACATTTGTGTTCAATCCCAGAGGTTTCCTGGGTTTCAAAAAACAGTACAAATAGAACAGAGTCAAAGTAGGAAGGTATCATGCAGCCTTCTGAAACAGAAACAATACTGGGTGGATCCCAGAAAACATGCATAATATTTCTAGTTCTTTGAACCACCCCCACAAAGCAAAGCTTTTATTAGAATGCATTTAAACGTTCATTCAACGTTTTTCAAGCACCTTAAGATGAGAGAAAGGAACAGTAGTATCTTTTTTTTTTTTCTTTTATTATTTTTAGAGAGAGGGGAAGGAACAGAGGCAGAGAGAAAGAGAGAGACACCAGTGTATGGTTGCCTTCTGCCTGTCTCTAGCTACGGACCTGGCTTGCAACCTGGTTATGTGCCTTGGCTGGGGAATTGAACCAGCAACCCTTGGGTTTGCAGGCCAGCACCTTACCCACTGTGCCATCAGCCAGGAACAGTGGTATCTTTCACATCAATAAAGGTAAGGGCTGGCTATGAACATTCTAAATCACCAACAATTAATTACTTATAAATTTTATAACATAGATCTTTATAAGCTTTTAATACCATACCCATCTATACCTCCAACAATGTCAACTCCTAACTGAACTATATTTACTTTATTTAACTTAAGGAGCATAATTTAGATCAACTTTATCTTAGCTATTGAAATTCATCTCAAAAGTCACTGCTTTCCGCCCTGGCTGGTGGCTCAGTGCATAAGCACCAGAGGTCACAGGTTCGAGTCCCCAGCCAGGGCACATAACCAGGTTGCAAGCCAGGTCTCCAGTCAGATCTGTAGCTGGAGGCAGGTGAAAGGCAACCATACATGGATGTTTCCCTCCCTCTCCGCCTCTCTCCCTTCCCCTCTTCTGGAAATAATAAAACCTTTAATAATAATTAAAAAAAAAGTCACTGCTTTCACTTTGGATGCATTAAGCTTTCACACCTGGTTCTATAGCAACCTTCTTTTTCATTTATTTTGTGACCTTAAATAAGATATGTATCTTGGTTTTCTATTTATAAACTCAAGAAACTAGCCTGGCATACTAAAATGATACATCATAGACAAGAATTTTCCAGTTCTTTTAGGGTGATACATCCCCAAATTCTCAGTTGTAAAGGAGTACAAGGAGAATCTCATCCTAAGTGAATTCCAAAATCAGAAACTGATTAACTTAAAATAGCTTCAAACTATTTTTAAGTCTTCTAATTCTTTAATGTATTTAAGCTAAACATATTTAGAGGCTTGCATTTCCTTATTATGAATCAGAAAAATAAATTAACACATATACACACACCTGAGAGCTATGGTCCCTGCTGGTGTGCATTTCCACATCAAACATAATTTGCCCATCTTCTTGTGGGGAAGGGCTAGGAGAAAAAGAATGTAGCCATTAATTTTAATTCTCATTTTGTCAAATAAATTATCCTTTACTGGAAATTAGAAAATTAAGGTACAGTAGTATGGCTTTGAAAAGTAGCAAATCAGAAGTATATTATAACCCCATAGAAGAAAAAGTGAAACTGAGCACTTCCAAAATGTTCTGGAATTCTTGCATGGTTATAAATTCTGCAATAACTTTGCAAAGGAAATGTTACTTATAGACACAAGACTGTCACATTTTACTTTTACCTTTTTTTCCAATAAAAGTAAAATGATCTTTAAATACAGAAACCTTGTTTGGGGTTCTTTGTCTCAAAGTTCCTTCATCATTAAATAATTCATCACTAGCAGTTTCCAAAGTGTGAAAGCGGTCTCCAAAGACTCTAACCAAAGGGCCCTGGAGGTTAAAATTGTTTTCACGATACTGCTAGATTCACTTACTAGTTTCATTCTCATTCTCTCATGAACATGTGGTGAAATTTTCTAAAGACTACATGTGTGATATTACAACAGATTAAATGCAAGTACACATGAGAATCCAGCTGTTTTCTAAGCCACATATTAAAGAGATTTATAAAAATGTTAAACAGTGCCACTAGTCCTACTAATTTGTTTAGGAAGTTATTTTCCATTTTAAAAAGTTAGTAATGTTAAAATATAATGGTTTATTATTATTGAATGAATAAATACATATTTTTAAATTTTCTCATTTTTAACTTCCAATATAGTAAATACCAAACATATAATCCACATAAAAGCTCTGTGGAGTCCTTGATAATTTTTAGGAGTGTAAAGAAGCACAGACCAAAAAGTTTGAAAATCACTATTCTACTTATTTCAGAAATAGTTGCTTTGAGACATTTAAGTGAATTAGTTAAGATATACATATACATACAAGTATTATGTACATAGATGGATCTATAACTTTAATGAAAAATGCAAAATGTAGTTCCAGAACTATAAAAGTTTATGGATCAATTTTTATACAAAGACACATGATAATGAACAGTCACTGATACACTGGATGGCTGTAATGTGCTAAGTCCTATTCTTAGCTTTATCAATGATTCCTGGTGTAATTCCACAGCAAGCCCTTACATCTTTCACTAAACACCCCAAACCCCAAAAATCTAAACTCAAACAGGGATAAAAAATGTTCCACAGAATAGATGTGAAAATATTAAAAGTTATCATGAGCATATGTGCAATGTTAATATACAGAGATGTTGGTGAGGCTGACTCAAAAATAAGTGAAAACAGCAAAAATGTATCAAATGTATTAGGCCTAGGAGTCCTAGGCTATTACAGTTGACAAAGGAGATTCTTAAAGGAAGGCAAGAAAAGAGAAAAGTTGGTTCTATATCAAACAAACATATTAATGTATTTGAAAAAATGTTGTCTTGAACTAGAAATCTTAGTTTACTATCATTATGCTCATAACTGTGTTTGGTTCACAGCCAAAGGTTAAGTTTAGGGCTAGCTCTGCAGAGCCATGAGCATGAGCAGGTCAAGGCAGCAGCATGACAGGTAAGAATCCAACATAAGCACTGCTCCACTTCCACACTCTACTCTGCACTGGCTCCCATCTCACTAAGAAATACTAAACAAGTCTTTGATAAACTGCTTACTACTCCTAACACTTTGGAATAAATTAGGGCTTCAACCCCAGCTCTTGTCAGCATCAGCTGGGTAGATTTTTAAATATTTTCCTGTTTCTACCCTTCCCCTGACAACAGAATGAACATCTGCAGGGCTGGGGTCTGGTGCCCTAGTATTTTTAAAAGTTCCCTGGATGAATTGTAGGTTGAAAATCCTACAACAAGGTGGAACGCAAAGCAAAATACATAGGTGTTATCTTCTAACCACCACCACAGTGTAAGATATATACCTATGAAATAATTTTTAAATGAAAAGTGTACATAAATTAGCTTTGGGACCAATATCTAACAACCATAAAATTCTGCCACCTATAAGGAACACTTCTGAACAATTTCGAATATACAGATGCATGAAAATTCAAATGACATAAATTTTGAAGACACTTTTATAAATTATTATTATTTTTAAAGAAAGGGAAAGGGAGAGAGGCAGAGAGGGAGAAAGACATCAATGTATGGTTGCCTTTCACTTGCCTCCTACTACAGACCAGACTGGAGACCTGGCTTGCAACCTGGTTATGTGCCCTGACTGGGAATCGAACCAGTGACCTTGGGTTCACAGGCCAGCACCTTTCCATTGAGGCATCAGCCAGGGCTGAAGGCACTTTTAAATGTTAAAGTGTATTAGTCAGATATCCCAAGTCTTACTGAGTGGAGTTCTAGGCCTCCTCTGAAAGGCAACCAGGAAGCCAAAGCCTGCAGATACATAGGTTGAGGGTCCAGGAACAGTTCAAAAGCATCTGCCACAGTGCCCTTTACATTTTCAGAAACCCAGCTGAACCACAATCATGGGAGGGTGAACTCAAATTTGATCACAAGTGTCACTGCAACAATAAATGAAATTAGATAACCAGAAAGGCCAGCCAGGTAACCTTTTCTCTGCCCAGTGACAGCACCAAGTGACCACCAGGGAGGAACATACTGGCACCAGTGATTAAAGGTCATGCACTTGGATGTAGAGGAAAGACTTATCAACAGAACCATACTGAGCAGTAAACTTCAGAAACCTACCAGGGAGTGAATGTAATATATTTATAGTTCACTTTTTATACTATGCTTTACTGTACTTGACAGATGTTGCATTTCTCACAAGCTGAAAACAAGACCCCCCACCAGCAAGAACACTATGACTAGCTTTATTGTGAGGCTAGCTTTATTGCAATGATCTGGAACTGAACCCACAATCTCCGAGGCCTGCCTGTGTGACATACATTTCATTCTGAAACACAGGCTAATGCTTTGGCAACTGGACTCAAAGGCAAGCTGCTCAGAAAACTATCTGCTTTCCTGCTTATAACAAAAGCCATCCCAAGCTCTTAAAAAGTGTAGGGGTAAGTCAGTGATGAGACAGGGAGCACACTGTGTCACAGCTCTAGACAACAAACCAGTCCTCTGCTGCCTTGGTAACATTGGTGGATCATAAAGACACAGAACTTTGAACATGAGTTACTTCTATTTCTCCTTCTGTAATTTTTCTTGTAATAATATATGCTATACACATAATTTTTACAAAGTAGAAAAATATTCATAAGAAGAAAAATCTGTAACGCCATTCCCTAAGGATAATCACTGTTTACATTTTTTAATATTTCCCTGATTTTTCTCCTGATCATTTGCATTTTCTGCATGGCTGATATCGGTTAACTCTTAATTAACGAAAAGATCAATAACCCATAATGCTATGAGAATGGCTGTCAATGGTCTGAGAATTGTTCAATGATACCAGTATGTCATTTAATATCTAGTCCTTCTGGAAAAAAAGAGGCTTATACTGAAAAATGAACTAACAGCTCAGGCTGTGGCCAGGTAGCTCAGCTGGTTGGATGGAGTGTCATCCTGACATGTCAGGGCTGGAGGCTGGACCCTGGTCATGGGCACATAAAAGAATCAACAAATGAATGTATATATAGGAGATGTGATCTCTCTTTAACTTTCCCTCCCTCCTTCCCTCTTTAAAAAGAAAAATAAACAAAATAAAACAACTAATAGCTCAGTTTCGTTCTACCCATATATACCTCTATATTCTCATTGTTTCACCTTCATCAGTGGAATTAATATCTCTAACTCAGAGAAAAATGAGGTCTGAAATAAAACTTGCTCTGAGGAAAGAGAATGACCTTCAAAATTAACTGTCTTTATAGCCCTTGGCTGGTGCCTCCAGCAAACACTGCTCTAACCTGAACCACCCTGCTGGTTCAGTACTGTGAGGCAGACACTTGCCAAGTGCCTACTATGTGCGAGCACTACTGCTGCGAGGGTCCAAGATGGAACACAACCTGGCCTTGTAGGGCCTCACAAGCTAGAAGGGAGGACAGATATACACAAAGTAACTATATTCAAGGAAGCTATGATGTGTGAAATAAAAACACAAAGGAAGGTGGGATCTGGGGGAAAGCACAAGTACTTGTCAATGAGCTGTCTGATTTAAATACACCAACTGTAACACACTGGGTATCGTATTTTGTGATATGAAGATGTAAGTCATTTATTTTTCCTAATGGAATGAACCTCGTAGCCCATGTTTCCTGAATTCCACCAAAACGTGGATTACACTTACCTGTCACAGTGAGAACTACCTCGTGAACTACTCTGTCCCGATTCATGTTGTGCATCCAAAAGAATTTTCTCCATGTCTCCATTGTGGATAGAGGATGAAGAAGGGACATGTTCCAGCCCCCCGTTTTTCCCATTGCCATTGTCATTGCCATTGCTGCTATTCATGGGGAGCTCCACCCAGGAACCTGTTGGACAAGTCAGATAAGTTAACCACAGCAGAATTGAAATCTGTCATGTGTACACAGATGTGAATATGGTGGCTTGAGATAAGAAGTCTTACTTGCCTCAAACCAAATGCAAAACGTATTCTGAAGAAGATAAACAAGTAGTAATAATAGTCTAACAGTCTATCTAGTTTTGTTCCTGAAGTAGTTCATGTAATTAACCAACTTGAAAAAGCTGGAACTCTAAAACTAGTATCTTAAAAAATGTCAAGTCAATTTTCTCTCTGGTTAAAGCTTGAATACAATAAACACTTTCCTGAAAACATTTAGGTTGCTTTCCAAAAAATACTTGATATCTAGACAATTTACATTATACATAGTTGCCACTGTCTACCTCAGTTGTTTAGTTGTATTCTCTCCAAAAATGAAATACATGACCTCACTTCATAAAAGTCATCTACAAAAGTTAACAACTATGTCCTAATTAACACAAACAACTACCAAGGTCCTAGTGGAGGAGCTTAGATACTATGATAAAAATCTCAATTTGTGTAGAAATCTGGAGCATAAAATTAATGCAGTTAGCTCTCCATTAAGTCAAGTGCTACTGCTAGTGCTAAGAAAACCTGAAAAATGCTGTACCCCTAGCCCACAAATCAGTTTCTTCCTTTCCTTTATGCCTCACTATTTCTAGCCTTTCTCTACCCACTTAACATACCTTGTGAACTTGTCTTTTCTCTCCTTTCTCCCAGGGGTTCCTTTCTATGGTTTTCATTCAGCCTCTTTAGCTTGGGGGAAGAAACAACTGCGCAGCTGCCCTAGGCAACACTGACTTTTTCTCAGGGAACTGTCACAGAGGGTGGAGCCACAAGAAAGAGGATATAGCCATGGTAATGCGGATAGGTCTTAAAAATATTTACTGGCTCCATGAGTTTGCTGAACACATTTAGGTGCTTTAATTAAACAAGAATCGACAATGGTAGCTGATAAGACAATTTCACAACAAAAAGAGACAGTGATATATTTGTTTTCATAATTTTAATTTCTTATAATAGATTTTGTTTTAGAAAATGTCACCACACAGATTGGTGGGACCTTTCCTCTATTCTCTCAGCAAAAACATTAGAGAGTTCTGTGGCAAAATATTATTCCATCAGCAAATAGGAAATAATGACCAAAACGGGTTCAAACCCAAAAGGCACGATAAAGGAGGCAATGGTTATCCCAGACCTCGAAGTGAACTCAACCTCATCCCTGTGTCAAGGAAAAGCTTGAAGGCAGGCCTGGTTGGAAATGTGACTCCACCTCTTACTATCTTTCTGACCTTGAGTCCCTCATTTGTAAAACAAAGATGATGGCACAAAGCTCCTACCTCTCTTCGCTGCCCTGAGGATTAAATATAGGAACAGAGGTACACCTTAGATGCTCAGTCACAAACTAGCTAAAAGAACTGATATTTGTAAAGTATGTAGAGCAGTGTTTGCCCAATAAAAATAAGCAAACTTCCTTTCCCTCTGAATAAGTCCTGGGTGGTCACAGTCCCATGATCCCCACCACTTCTTTCAGACTGTACTGCCACGCAACAGTGACAGGACATCCCCATGGCTGCCTCCTAGATATGCACAAAGATGGACCCAGACCAGAGAGAACTCAAAATGAGTTAATAAACTCAACTAGCAAAGCTGACACAGATCTACTGCTGAAGGAAATTTAATGAAATATTTAGAGTGCTACTGGAGTGTGTAAGAAATACGCCAAAAACCCATGGCTGGAAGCACAGTGGATAAGGTGCCAACCTGCGAACCCAAAGGTCACTGGTTCGATTCCCAGCCAGATTGCAAGCCAAGTCTCCAGCCAGCTCTGTAGCTGGAGGCAGGTGAAAGGCAACTATACATTGAGGTTTCTCTCCCTCTGTGCCTCCCTCCTTTCCTCTCTCTCTGGAAATAATAAATTTTAAAAACCTTAAGGAAAAAAAGAAAGAAAGAAAGAAAGAAATACACCAAATGCATCCCTAAATTTAGAGCTTTGCGAAATACTTTAACTGGCAACAGGGGCACAGAAAAAGTGAGATACGTGATAAACTTTTATCCCCTTCTTGTACTGTTTCTAGGATTTTCAAATTTCTTTTAAACCAATAGGACTAGTTTTTGCACAGAAGCCCACTGTGTAAAATGAAAAAGAACAAAGAAAAGACCAGAGCTGCTCTGGTGGAGACAGAACTAATTAAGCAGGAGTTTCAGACAGGTCTCTGTGGAAGCCAGTGTTCTGCAAAATACAATAAACGTTTACGTGAAATAGCTGATCAGAGGGGAAAAAGAAGCATGTAACAATATCAGCTATTCTGGACCTCATCGTTTTGAAGGATTTCCACACCAATCTGTAAATTCTACTTCTTGCATTAACAATATGTAAGCAATTATAACCTAGGAACTTGGGGAAGACATACCAAGAAAAGCTTGGTAAAAGTGACCTCTGCAATTGCCTCCACACTCGGTATAACTGAAGGCATTTTGGTTGAAGGCAATGTTTACTTGACCTGCACTAGTACCAGTAAAAAGCACAGACTCCCACTCTAACACAGCTGTTATACCCTGGATCTGCCAGTTTTCTCTCCTGTAAATAAGGACAGTAATTGCATCTACCTCATAGTATCATTAGGAGCTGACATGAAGAAAACACATTAGAAAAATAGAAAGGGTTACTAGTACATGGTATTAGTTAATATTATAATTATACTCTATCTTTTAAAAACATTTATCACAAAAATGTTCCTTGAAAATGCAAACATCAGCACATAAAAATACCTCTCCTCCCAATCTCACGTTTCTATCTCAAAGGAAACCACTTTTAAAACTGTCACACATACACTTTCGGTTTTCATAAAAATATGGATTTATGCTGTACATATTTTTCTGAAAGTGGCACTTCTGTTTTTTTTTTTTTTTTTTTTTTTTTTGAATGGGCTAAACAGCTTTATTAAGAGAATAACAGTGGCCCTGGCTGGTGGCACAGTGGATAAGGCGCCGGCTTGCAAACCCAAAGGTCACTGGTTTGATTCCCCAGCCAGGGCACATAATCAGGTTGTAAGCCAAGTCGCCAGCCAGATCTGTAGGTGGAGGCAGGTGAAAGGCTACCATACACTGATGTCTCTCTCCCTCTCTCCCTACCTCTCTCTCTAAAAATAATAAATAAAATCTTTAAAATATATAATTAAAAAAAAAAAAAAAAAAGGAGAGAAAGCCAGGATTACAAAGAACTTAAGAGTTGGCATTGTGGCCCTTCTTTTTGCCAAAGGTGGGCACAATACTGACAAAACACTAGTTATACTGCACCTGCCACTTGGCCCAGGCAGTCTTCTTTTTCTCCTGTTTGGCCACCTTGGGAGTCTGACCTCTTACTTTCCCAGCACAGGCCAGGGAACCATGGACTTCACCTCCCAGCATGTGGCCGGCTACTTCCAAAGTGGTCAGACTCCTCCACACCCAGGATAGCCTCATCCTCTAGGGGAGTGCCTGCCAGGAGCACAACCTGATCTTCTGGAGTGATGCCCTCCAGTGAGGCTACATGAGCCTTGATCTGGGTGACAGTCTCCTGGCTGGTCACCTCGAAGGTGTGTAGCTCCTGGGCTAGACAAAAAGCTGCATGTTGGCGACTGAACCTCGGCCTCTGCCACTATTAAGATGGAGTCAAGAAAGTGGCATTTCTTGCAGAACAACTTACAGATGTCAACACTGTATATGCACTGCCTTCACTCTTTTTTTTTTAAGATTTTATTTCATCATTTTAGAAAGATGGGAAGGGAGAGAGGCAGAGAGGGAGAGAGACATCAATGTATGGTTGCGTTTCACCTGCCTCCAGCCACAGACCTGACTGGAGACCTAGTTTGCAACCTGTTTATGTGCCCTGGCTGGGGAATCGAACCTGTGACCTTTGGGTTTGCAGGCTGGTGCCTTATCCACTGTGCTACCTACCAGCCAGGGCTTACTTCATTCTTTTAAACAACAGATTTGCACCAATCATAAAGATATATCATATTTTAACCATGATGCAAATGGTAATAGTAACCACTACCCAAATTATTGTTTCTAATATTGCTATTAAAATCAAGGCTTCTCCCTGGCCAGTGTGGCTCAGTGGATTGAGTGCTGGCCTGCAAACCAAGGGGTTGAGGTTCAATTCCCGGTCAGGGCACATGTGTGGGTTGCAGGTCAGAGGTAACCACACATCGATGTTTCTCACCCTCTCTTCTCTTCAAAAAATGAATAAAATCACAAATAAATAAATAAATAAATAAATAAAATCAAGTCTTCAAGCCCTGACTGCCTGACTGGCGTGGCTCAATGGAATGGCGCCAGCCTGTGAACCCAAATGTTGCTGATTGAGTCCCCAGTCAAGGCACATAACCAGGTTGCAAGCCAAGTTTCCAGCCAGGCCCCAGCTGGAGACAGGTGAAAGGCAACCATATATTGATGTTTCTCTCCCTTTCTTTCTCCCTCCCTGCCCTGTTCTCTAAAAATAACAAATAAAATCTAAAAAAAAGTCATGGCTTCAATGGAGGGTAATTTGGCAATAGGTATTAGTAGCCTAAAAAAGGGTAATGTTCTTTAATCAATTATTTTCTTCCCTGAAATATCATCTATGGAAAAAAACAATACTACAGAGAGTTATGCATACAGATATTCATTATAAGGCTACATATCATCTTCACCTTTTGAGAAACAAGGTTTGGAAAAAAGCAAACTTATCTTTTTCAACAGATGAACTACATATGCCTTTTTCACATGACTTCATTCCTTCCTGATTTACAGCTCAGAATTTCTTGATGTTCTAACTCTGCCAATCCTAAGTCCCTTTTTATTTGGACAGGAAACACGACAAGATATGAGGATTGTGCTGTCCAAGCAACATAAAGTAGAAAAAAAAATCTCAGTGAATTCTCTTCCTTAAAATCAAGCTTTAAAATTAAAATCTGCAGGTTATTAAAAGCTTACTTACAAATTGAAAACTGTTCCCTTATGCCCAACTGTACATATGCAGAATACATTAGACATCTTCTATTTAAGTTCTTGACAATAGCTAAGAGATTCTGAGAAGCCTGCTTCTACATATTCACTAATATAGTACATCGTGAAGGCTGGCCCAGTTATTGCAGTTACATTTATAACTGTATGCTGTGTAAACTCTCTAGTTCAATCCTCCAGTTCAATCACCAGTTCAATCATCCTGCAAGAAAGGGAGTGGGAAAGCTAGGGGGTAAGGTAGAGGAAGAAGAAAAAAACAGTAGTATTTCTCATTTCCCCCTCAAGTTTTCAGGGCTCCACATGTCAATCTGACCCTATGTATCACCCACAGGGGTGATACATTTCATTATATCTTATCTTCTTTCCTTAAAGCCTTTGTTATCTTAAGTACCCAATGCTAAAATTGAGACTATAAACTGACACTGACATTCTTTTGAAAAAAGTCAATCTTTTTGCACAGGCACACACACATGAGTTAATTATGTATTCAAAATAGTATTATAAGACAGTGACATTTCATGTATCATAGCCTTAAAAGCCTTCTTGCAATATTGGGGAAGCAAGAACAGCATGGCTGAAGACGGCTAAAAAGAAAAAAAACAGCTGTACTTCCCACATTAAACAATAACAAGAATTATACTGCTGTGTTGATTTCCCTTTTATTATACTTGCTGATTTTTATGGCATAAATGTCCTATGTAAGTATTCTTAAGTAACTTAGTAGTTTTCTTAAGAATAAAACAATTAGAAATTGGAAAATATCCATTTAACTTTAAAAGCAGTTCCGGTATTTGTCGATATTTGTTGACTAATTTGTAATCAAAGTGAACAGTTCCCCTACAACAGTAAACTAAAAAAAAAAATCAGAGAAAGGTTTCATTATTACAAATATTTCCATAACTTGCTATTAAAACTCTGCTTTGATCCCCGAACTAAAGATAAAACCACAAGCCAGAGACAACTTGTACCATGAGTTCATCTCCTGTTTTTCTTGGTTGTGCAACTTTACCCAACAAAAAGCTTCAACTTATCAGCCATTTGGATAGTACGTATTAGATGTCTGAATAAGTTGTTTTGCCCAGTGCCCAGAAATCACTTGAAGGAATCAATAAGGCTTGTTTTGTTCAGGCCAGTGTTGAATAATGAGCTAAAAAACAAAACAAAACAAAACAAAACAGAGTACATACAAGGCAAGAGGGGCATAATTAAATATGGCACTATTTAAAAGCTTTTCAGAAGTTAAAAGCCCACTTTGCCTCCAGAATATATCCTATCTAGCAGATTCCCCAAAGCAGCATTTTGATATCCCACACAGACTGAGTGTTCTTCCTTTTTTTTTTTTTTTAAGATTTTATTTCGTTATTTTTAGAAAGAGGGGAAGGGAGAGAGGCCGAGAGGGAGAGAGACATCAATGTATGGTTGCTTTTCACCTGCCTCTAGCCACAGACCTGACTGGAGACCTGGTTTGCAACCTGGTTATGTTCCCTGGCTGGGGAATCGAACCTGCGACCTTTGGGTTCGCAGGCCGGCACCTTATCCACTGTGCTACCAGCCAGGGCAAATGTTCTTCCTTTTTTTTTTTTTTGAAAGATTTTATTTCATTATTTTTAGAGAGAGAGAGGAAGGAAGAGAGGCAGAGAGGGAGAGAGACATCAATGTATGGTTGCATTTCACCTGCCTCCAGCTACAGAGCTGACTGGAGACCTGGTTTGCAACCTGGTAATGTGCCCCGGCTGGGGAATAGAACCTGTGACCTTTGGGTTCGCAGGTTGGCGCCTTATCCATTGTGCTACCAGCCAGGGCAAATGTTCTTCCATTTTTTAAGAGCTAACACAAACATAGCAGCAACTGCCTGGCTAATGTCATCAAATACTTAGTAGGTTTGTCAGACACTAGGATAAACAATCACATACAGTTCAGTCCTTTTCCTTATTTTATTATTTTTTTGGTTGAATGGTCAAAGGAAAATCATAACTCTTTTGCTTTCTGTGAAATCATGTACTCATATTAACCAAATAGCTAACTTACAGATATCAAGGAAAACACCGAGTACAACTGAAAAGCAGATAAGACAGATGAGCAGGTAACCGCTGTACACTGCATTAGGTGGGATAACATATTGGGATAATAAGAAACACACAATTCTGGGCCACTGGAGGGAAGTGTCCTGGAAGGAGCACTAAATAGGATGAACATAAAAAGCTCAGCTTCAGGTCCTTACTGGGTATGAACTTGGAGAACACGTTTTATTTCAGACCTGTTTCTTTCTTGGCAAATAACAAGTGATAGGTATCTCTCAAGTCTCTTCCCAATATTGTAAAATATATGACTGTCTAACCACTACACCTGAAACTAACACAAAATAATATTAAATGTATACTGTAATTGAAAAATAGTATTTAAGTAATAGTAATAAATAAAATCTTTCCCATTTTAAAACCCCATGCTTCTAAAAGAGTATATTGAACATGGGTAAATAAAAATGCACATTAATATGTAAAGCAAATAATACACACACATAAACTGATCCTAATTTAGTGTGGGAAATAATATATATCTTACATTCTGGAGTATAAGACATTAAAAGTTTGAGGGATTTACGCATGAAAAGATGGAGCAGCTGCAATAAACACTGGAAACATCTTAAAATAATAAAATTCTGCCCTGGCTGGTGGCTCAGTGGATAGGCCATGGCCTGTGAACCCAAAAGTCACTGGTTCGATTCCCAGCCAGGGAACATAATCAGGTTGCATGCCAGGTCTCCAGCCAGATCTGTCGCTGGAGGCAGGTGAAAGGCAACCATATACTGATGTCTCTCTCCCTCTCTCCCCTCTCCTCTCTCTGGAAATAATGAATAAAATCTTAAAAAGTAATAATAAGGACCCTGGCTGGTGGCACAATGGATAAGGCACAAGCCTGCAAACCCAAAGGTCGCTGGTTTGATTCCCCAGCCAGGGCACATAACCAGGTTGCAAGCCAGGTCTCCAGCCAGCTCTGTAGCTGGAGGTAGGTGAAAGGCAACCATACATTGATCTCTCCCTCTCTGTCCTCCACCGTTCCCCCCTCTCTAAAAATAATAAATAAAATCTTTAAAAAAATAAAATAAAATTCTCTCCCCAGTTCGTAAGGACAGAAACTCTCTTCCCTAAATTAATGTTTAGGCCACACTGGAACACCTTCCTTTGATGAAATGCCTTTAAATGTCACTTAAGCTTCCAAATGAATTTTCAACAGTTTCACCTGGCGGGTGCTACCCGCCCCGCGGGTCACCTTTCGTGAGAGGAATTACAGGAAGATTAAGCAAACACCTTTCGTGAAAGGAATTACAGGAAGATTAATCAAACACCTTTCCACGACTCAGCTTTCAAGACACCTGGGACTAGTACACCCTTAGGTCAAAACGTCTGAGACCAGAATGTTAAGAAAAGCCACTGTAAAAAAAAAATAAAGAAAGAAAAATAAAAAGAAAAAAGCCACTGTAGTTGGTCGTAATTCAATACTGTCATTAACTTTGAACCGCCCTTGTGTATGAAGGCGTTTAATCCCGTTTCTGAAAATTCATTGCCCCAGACTCCATGATTTGTGCAATCTTGTATGGTTCAAGAGTGTTTGTTCATACAGGTTTCCTGGGCACACAACCCCATCGTTAAAAAAATAAATAAATAAATGACTTGAGCAACTCCCAAACAGCTAAAAAAAAAAAAAAAAGTGGCAGAGAACCCCCCCCACACGCGCCCCAACTTAAAACAGGTAACCACTAAATTACCAAATGATTTTCCTAACCAGCCTGTGGTGAGAAAGGAACGCAACCAGAGGACTCAAGTTCCGCGCCCCAGAGGCAAGGTGGCGAGCGAGGCGGGGTCGGCCGCGCCCGCCCGGGCGCCGACGCACAGCCGACCTCGCGCCCGCCCTCAGCCGCCCCCTTCCCTCGGTCGCGGGCCGGCATCCATCCCCCTGCGTCCCCGCCGCACGTCCCCATCCTGCCCACGTCCTCGTCCGGCCCACATCCTCTCAACCGCGCCCGCTCCGCCCACCCTCCTGCGCCCCAAACCCGCCCCTTCACGCCCCGATAGGCTCCACTCAGCCGCCCACCACCGGTGGGATCGACTAATTCCCCGGCTCTTCCCGCCTACCTGCCCTCCGAAACAGTGAGCCCGAAAAGCCCAGGCCCCAAGACCCCAAGGAGGGGGAAGACTGGTCCAGAGGAAGACAGAAAACACCTCATCCTGACAGGTGACTGGAGCTGTCTGTCATCCGCACATCCTCGGCTTGGACCAATGGGCTGCCTCCTTCTCTCCCGCCCCCCCAACCCCGCGCGGACCTGGCCGCGACGGCAGAGGCAGCGCCTCCTCCCCCATCTCCTTCTCCAGTCCGCCCGCCCAACACTCACTGTTGAGGCCGGCTGGAGGGGGCAAAGGCTGCTCCCCTTCTTCGCAGTTGTTGTTGTTGTTGTGCAGGGGCGGCGGCTGCTCCACTAAATGAGACGACATGATCGGGCAGCTGGAGGAGCTGTGGCCGCAGCTGGACTAGCTCTGGCTTTCGGACAGCAACACAACAAGCCCTGTCTCCCGCCCCCTTTTCTGCTCGTGCGCAGTCCCTCCCTTGCCTCTGACGTAAGGTCACGCCCATGGCACGTGACAACAACACAACCGGCTATGGGGCAGCCCGGGGGCGTTTCCTGGCGGCCTACGGGTGGGGAGACGCGGGGGTGACGCTGACGCACGCGCCAGGAATGAAGTGTTGCGTGTCAGTTTGTGTAGGAGCGATGTGCACCTGCCTCTGGATGGAGGCCTGGGCGAATCGTATAATGAGGAAGTCTAGCGTTGTCAAGTGTCGGCACCCGGGTGTCCCACACCTTCGACATTGTTTTATCCATCCGAGGAGCATTTCCTTTTAATACCTGTAAGGACTCTCTTCTGTAATAGGTGGCTCCCTGTCATAGACCTAAAATAAACCTGGTAAAACATGAACAACATAAGGCAGAGCAGAACAGAGTTTTTAGTTGTTAGAGAATTTCAAAAGTCTTAACTACAAACGTAACACGATCGCTATCAAAAACAAAAACGGGGTGGGATTATTTCAGGAACATTGTAGAGGAGAAAATCCCTTTATTTTCTGGTGGAGGACACCACACCAGTACTGTTTCCCGTGGGCAGGTGACACTCCAGGAGTCGCGTTCCAAACGCTCCACCTACAGCCCTCTCTCCATGTCTTTTGTCTAGAGTTCTGGCTCTGAGTTTGTGTGGCATTTATTTTTCTGTCCCTTATCTTTTGTTTTTGTTTAGTATATTTTATTGATTATGCTATTACAGTTGTCCCAGTATCTTTTCCTACTGCTCCCCTTCTGCCTAGTACTCCTTTTCCTTCCAGCAGCACCCCCCCACCTTAGTTCATGTCCATGGGCCCTGAACCTAAGTTCTTTGATTTCACCCTTTCCTATATTATTCTTAACTACCCCCTGTCTACTCTGTACCTATCAATAATGCACCATTTCCCCACTTCTTCCCCTTCTCCCTTGGAGTTGATAACCCTCCAAATAATCCCTGTTCCTATTATTCTGTTTCTGCTGTGATTGTTTGCTGAGTTTGTTTTTGTTTTTATTTTTTGAGGTTCTGTTGTTGATAGTTGTGAGTTTATCTTTTAATGTTCGTAGTTTTGATCTTTTTCTTAAATAAGTCTCCTTTAACATTTCATATAATAAGGGCTTGGTGATGATGAACAATTTAACTTTACATTGTCAGGGAAGCACTTTATCTGCCCTTCCGTTCTAAGTAATAGCTTTGCTAGATAGACTAATTTTGACTGTAGGTCTTTGCTTTTCATCACTTTAAATACTTCTTGCCAGCCCCTTCTTGCCTGCAAAGTTTCTTTTGGGAAATCAGCTAATAATCCTATAGGATCCCCTTGTAGGTAACTCTCTTCTTTAAGATTATCTTTACCCTTTGGCATTTTAATTACGATGTGTCTTGGTTTGGCCCTCTATGGGTCTAGCTAATTTGGGACTCTATGCCCTTCCTGGACTTGTATGTCTATTTTCTTCACCAAATTTGGGAAGTTTTCCTTCATTATTTTTTCACACAAGTTTTCAGTGTCTTGATCTTCCTCTTCTTTTTCTGGCATCCCTAGGATTTGGATGTTGCCACATTTAAAGTTGTCAAGGAGCCTACTAACCCAAAGGTCACTGGTTCGATTCCCAGACAGGGCACATAACCAGGGTGCAAGCCAGGTCTGTAGCTGGAGGCAGGTGAAAGGCAACCATACATTGATGTTTCTGTCCCTCCCTGCTTCCCTCTCCTCCCCTTGCTCTAAAAATAAGAAAGAAAGAAAGAAAGAAAGAAAGAAAGAAAGAAAGAAAGAAAGAAAGAAAGAAAGAAAGAAAGAAAGAAAGAAAGAAAGAAAGAAAGAAAGAAAGAAAGTTGTTGAGGAGGTCCTTAAGCCTCTCCTCACTTTTTTCAATTCTTGTTTTTTCATTCTGTGTTGGTTGACTGTTTATTTCTTACTTATGTTCCAGATTATTGATTTGAGCCCTGGTTTCCTTCCCTTCACCATAGGTTTTGTGTGGATTTTTCTTCCTTTCATGTAGCTTAGCTTTCATTTCTTCCCTTATGCATTTGCCAGACTCAAACATTTCTGTCTAGTCTGTGAGCATCTTTGTCACCAATGGGTTATTTTTTTATTGTTTTAATTACAAGTATTTATTGATAGATTGGAGAATACAGTTTTACTGGAACAATAAGGCACAACTGTGGATGAAAACAGTTTGCTATACAGTCAAAAAGAGGAAAAAGCCATAATTTTAGGAACTTTAAATATACAAATAAAGGAACCTTTGCAGTAGCTAATGGTTAATGTCAGACAAACCTCCCTTAAAAAAAAAAAAAAAAAAGATTTTATTCATTATTTTCAGAGAGCAGGAAGGGAGGAAGAAAGGGAGAGAAGCATCAATGTATGGTTGCCTTTCACCTGCTTTCAGCTAAGGAACTGGCTGGAGACCTGGCTTGCAACCTGGTTATGTGCCTTGACTGGGGAATTGAACCAGCAACCTTTGAGTTTGCAGGCTGGCGCCAGTCCACTGAACCACACCAGCCAGTGCCTATCACCAGTGTTTTGAATGTTGCTTCGGTTAGGTTGGGTATCTCCTTGTTGCTTAGTTCTCCCACTAGAACCTTGATTCATTCCCTCGTTTGGGCCATACTTCTCAGACTCCTCAACTCGACAGGCTCCTATGTTTGCCTCTGTGACTTAGGTAGAGCTGTCACATCTGTTACATTGTAAGGAACAGAGCCTTAGGTATTCAACAGTACAGAGGGTGACCAATTTCACCACATTCTGGCACTACATGTGGGGGAGGGGTCTAAGAGGTAGCAATGCTGCTTGCTCAGCACTCACCCCTTTTCCAGGCACTTCTCCCACTTCTTGTATGGGACTGATGCCTCTCTAACTGATGCCCTGGTTGTGTTTCCCAGAGTGGGTGGGTCTGGGCATGGTCTAGGACCATGGGAGCCCTCTAAATAAACAGATTCTGCTGAAAAATAGGCAGTTTCTTCCTCTGCCCCAATCCCCACTGGTTTTTACAGTCTGAAGCAATGAGGCTTTTGTTTTCCCTGACACTGGAGCTGTGAGTTGTGCAGTCTGGTTTGGTTCTGGAAGCACTACCCAGGTGTCCCTCCCTACTTCTTTTTAAATCTGTGACTGCACTTTCTGCTGGCCAGCTACAGCTACCACTGCTGCTGCCTCCACACCATGTCCTCTCTGTCCCAGCGCCACCCCTCCGACCTGTCTGGATGAGTATTTCTTCTTATATCTTTGCTTGTTGGACTTCCTTGCAGCTCGATATTCTGAAACTTCTCTAGTTTTGATGTAGTTGTATTCCTTCTTAGTTGTGGAGGGAGACACAGCAGGTCCACTTACACCTCCATCTTGGCTGGAAGGCCTGTCTCTAGTCTTTTAATTGTGTTTTACTCTGTAGACATTTAAGATTTACACATAATCTATTAATTTTATATGACTTGGGATTAGCCCCTACCAAGATTATGTATTCCTTATACACTTTTCAAATTTTTTATAGGTTTGATTTTTGTATTTAGACCCTTAATCCATGTGAAATTTATTTTATTTTATTTTATTTTAATGTATGTATGTTTGACTTTCACCTGCCTCCAGCCACTGATCTGGCTGGAGACCTGGCTTGCAACTTCATCATGTGCCCTGGGTGGGGAATCGAACCAGCAACCTTTGGGTTCACAGGCCAGCGCCTTATCCACTGTGCCACCAGCCAGTGCCTTATTTTTAACTTCAGTCTTTAGTCAATTGACCCAATTAAGATTTTCTAATTTTCGTCATCCTTTCCACAGGGATGAAATTGGACTTTTATTGCCTTCTAATTTCCCACAAAAGGTGAGTCTATTCCAGGACTCTCTACAATAGCTTATTAGATAAGTACTAGAGAAAGTGTCTGCTCATTTGTCTTTTTGAATACTTTCATGCCTTTATAATGACTCTTCAGATGAACTTAAAAATTGAGGGGAGGGGGACAGAGGGGAGCAAAAAGGGGATGGATATAATACAACAACAATAAAATTAAAAAAAAAAAATTGACTTGTCCAAGATTGACCATGTGTTGGTATTTATTTATTGAAGCTAGGTGATGAATACTTTGAATTATTCTTTTTGTTTTTAAGTATATTTGAAAAATTTTATACTATAAAGTATTTTTTTGAGGATTGATTTGTTAAATTCCATTGCAAATTCTTTTAAGATTTTGGTCAGAAATGTATTCAATTAATAGGTTAATTGGTTGGTGGGGGATGACATATGACATATTTACAAAGTTGCTTTTCCACTCAGATTCCCTCCTTATACTATTTTTTTTTTTTTTAAGAATTCCTTCTTCAAAGATGTCTTAAACATTTCTTAATCTTTTTTGGGGGGGAGGGGGTTGGATATTCTTATTACACTTATTGTATTAAAAAATATTAGAAAGTTTCCTTTTCTATGGTCTTAAGTAGATGAAGTTGAAATACGCTTTTAAAGTATTTGGTTCCCCTAAAGAAACCACTCTCCTAAGGAAACATACAGACCTGGTGTTTTTTGGGAAGTTAGCTCTTTTTATAGCAGGTTACCTTTATTTCTTATTTTCTTTTATTTGTCCTCTATTTGTTCTTGAATATATTGCCTAATGGTTTATCTATTTTATTGACTCTTAATTCTAATTGCTTCTTTCTAATTGTATTATTCTTAACTCTTTTCAATAACTTACTTGAGATACAATTCACATACTATAAAATTAATCCATTTAAAGTTCACAATTCAGCATCTTTATTATACCCAGAGTCACAAAGCTGCCACTCTGATCTAATTTTGGAACATTTTATCAGCCAAAAAAGAAACCTTGTAACCTTGTGCTCATTAGCCCCCACTCCTTATCTTTTCTTAACTTATTATAATTATATTTGATGCTTATTTCATTCTTTCTTTAATTATTTGGATACTTAATGAATTTTTCTCTGGTCAGAGGATATTTTTTGTACTATTTCTAGTTTGGTGGGTCTTCTTAGGTTTTTTCTGGGGCCTAAAATATTGGTCCTTTTGGGGAACCAAGAGTATTTGAAGAGAAGGTATTAGCTTTTATGTTCATAGTATCAAACTTGATGTATCTATTGGACCTATCATAATAATAATACCATTTTTATATTTCCCCCCTCTTTATGTGTGATGGATTCCAAGAGGTCTATTAATATCTTCTACTCCTAATGTTTCTATTTCTTCTATCTCCTTTCATTATCGTTGGTGCTTTATTATTTGATGCACGGATATTCATAACTGTATCCCTTTAAGTCATAATAATTTTGCCATATGGTGAACCTTATCTGATACTAAAATCATGATGCTGGTTTGTTATTGTTGGTCTTTTGTCTAGTGGCAATATCCTGATGCACCTCTACCCATCCTTTCACTTTTTTCACCTTTCGGAATCTCTTTCTATTAGATGTGTCATTTGCTAACTACAAAAAATAGTCTTTGCTTTAACGTCTAATCAGAATTTTTTTCCTTATAATAGAGTAGTTTAGCACATTCGTTTCTTTTGATAATATAAATGCATTTGGATTTATCATTGTTATTTTACATAACACCATCCATTTAATATCTTAAAACATCTTTCACTGTGGTCCTATATATTTTACAACAATTTTATCCTAAATCTTAGAAATTTTTATTTTTGGTTAGTGACTTCCACTTATAACTGTGTTTTTTATAATTCCTTTAATCTCCATTTCTTTAGACAATTTCTTTAAATGCTCATAAAGGAACAAAAATGAAACTAGTATAATTCATTTTCTTCCACCTTTCCCTCAACTACCCATTTTTTAGTTGATCATACAGATAGAGTTGTGTATCTGTCACTTGACTCATCAACTTAATATGATAAATTTGATGAGTAGAAAGAAGGTAGCATACTTGGCCCTATATCTTACTTTTCTACCTTTCCCCCACCAAAAATATCCCTTGTTCATTATTCATTTCAATATTATTCAAGTCTGTATATCATATATAACCTATAGCTATTACCACAATCATGCTGCATAGTAAACTACCCCAACTCATTGGCTTAAACAAGAAGCATTAATTCTCTCTCATGTATCTGAAGGATAGTTAATATAGTCTCAGCTCAGATAGATTTGGTTTCAAGGTGAAAGGTGATCTAGCTTCTCTCCTCTATTGATCATCCTCTGTGAACCATAGTTTGGCCAGGGGATATTCCTCTCACAGTGATGAAAGAAACTCAAAAAGAATGAGCAGATGCAGCTCTGAACTATCATTTCCATGCACATCCATCGGCCAAAGCAAGTCAAGTAGCCAACTGCAAAATCATTTTGCAAAAGGAACAGGTTCTGGGGAGGTAAAGAATTGGGAACAGTAATATGATCTATAACAGTATGGTAGAATAATCCCCATACTTATTTTAAGTCTCAATTCTATAGTTATACATTCACTGCTCCTTATGGCTCCTAATTGCCACAATTTATGCAATTATCTCTGGCTAGATGAACTTTTCTACCTGGGAATAGCATTCCTAAAAGATTGAATATTCTAATATTAGATTTTTAACTTGAAACACTTTTTTTTTTGCACAATAATGGATATATAACAAAGCATATAACTACATAATTTGACATCTTTGGACTACGTGTGTACACTGTAAAACTATCACTACAATCAAGATAGTGAACATATCCATCATCCTCAGCATTTTCCCAGTGCCCTTTTTAATCTCTCCCTATTGCCCGTACCCTCCTTTCTCTCCAAAATGATCAATGATTTTGATTTTATCATTGTGAAATTTGGAGCAGAGAAACTAGTCAAGACCACCTGGACTTTTTTCTTTTTCTTTTTCTTTTCTTTTTTTCTTTTTTTTTGAAATAGTGCTGAAGAGAAGTAGCACTATTTATTTCTTTAATTTTTCATATTACTTAAAAAATTTTTTATTGTTGTTGTATTACATCCATCCCCTTTTCACTCCCCTCTGTCCCCTTCCCCACGCACTCACTCCTTCCCCAAAGTAATCCCACTTGTTGTCCATGGTTCTTCCATACCAGCTTCTTAACTGCTCCCCTTCTTTGCCTCTTCCTCTACTTTCCCTTCATCCCCCTTCCCCCTGCCCACTGAAGGCCTATTCACTGTATTCATTTATCTGGTTCTGTTTTGCTTGTTGTTTGTTTTGTTCATTGTTGTCCTGTAATGGGTGAGATCATATGGTATTTGTCTTTCACCGACAGACTTATTTCACTAAGCATAATACTCTCCAATTCCATCCATGTTGTTGCAAAGGATAGGAGTTCCTTCTTTCTTTCTGCTGTGTAATATTCCATTGTGTAAATGTACCCAAGTTTTTTGATCCAATCATCCACTGATGGGCACTTAGGCTGTTTCCAGCACTTGGCTATTGTAAATAGTACTGCTATGAACATAGGGGTACATAGTTCTTATGAATAGATGTTTTGGGGTTCTTGAGTATTGTCCTAATAGTGGAATTGCTGGATCAAAAGGCAGTTCTATTTTTAGTCTTTTTAGGAAACTCCGTACTGTTATCCATAGTGGCTGTACCAGCCTGCATTGCCACCAACAGTGCACCAGGGTTCCTATTTTCCCACATCCTCACCAACACTTGTTTGTTGATTTGTTGATGATTGCCATTCTGACAGGGGTGAGGTGGTATCTTATTGTGGTTTTAATTTGCATCTCTCTGATAGCTAGTGATGTTGAACATTCTTTCATATGCCTCTGGACCCTTTGTATATCTTCCTCAGTGAGTTGTCTGTTCAGGTCCTTTGCCCATTTTTTAATTGGGCTGTCTGTCTTACTGGTGTTGAGCTGCATTAGTTCTTTATATATTTTGAAGAGAAAACTCTTGTCTGAGGTATCATTGGCCAATATTTTTTCCCATACAGTTGGTTCCCTTTGAGTTTTGCTGGTATTTTCTTTAGTTGAACAGAAACTTTTCAGTTTGATACAGTCCCATTTGTTTATTTGTTCTTTTATTTCCTTTGCTCTTGGTGAAGTAACAGTAAACATATTTCTGCATAGGACATCTAAAACTTTACTGCCTATATTTTTCTCCAGGACCTTAATGGTGGAACTGCTTATGTTAAAGTCCTTTATCCATCTTGAGTTGATTCTGGTGTATGGTGTAAATTGATGGTCTAGTTTTATCTTTTTTCATATTCCTGTCCAGTTCCCCCAATACCACTTGTTGAAGAGACTGTTTTTACTTCATTTTAAGTTCCTTCCCCCTTTGTTGAATATTAATTGACCATAGAGTCCTGGGTTTATTTCTGGACTCTCTATTCTGTTCCATTGATCTATATGTCTATTCTTATGCCAGTACTAGACTGGTTTGATGACAGTAGCCTTGTAGTATAGTTTGATGTCCGGTCCACATGGACTTCTGACCTACAGAATTGTGACATAACTTTGTGTGTGTGTTTTTACATTTAATTAATTAATTATTTTAAAATTTACTTTTATTGCTGTTGTATTACATCCATCCCCTTTTTACAAAAACATGGAATGCTTCACGAATTTGTGTGTCATCCTTGCACAGTGACCATGCTAATCTTCTCTGTATCATTCCAATTTTGGTATACGTGCTGCCGAAGTGAGCACAGTTTGTGTGGTTTTAACCTTCTAAATTTGTGATGATTTGCTTGGCAGCAATAGAAAATGAACTTATTATATACCATGATTTAATATAACTCATTTTAATATTTTATTTATTATTTTCAGAAAGAGGGAAAGGGAGAGACACAGAGAGGAAGAGAAACGTCAATGTATGGTTGCCCCTCAACTGCCCCCCAGCCACGGATCTGGCTGGAGACCTGGCTTGCAAACTGGTTATGTGCCCTGGCCGGGGAGTCAAACCAGCGACCTTTGGGTTCACAGGCCAGCACCTTACCCACTGTGCCACCAGCCAGGGCTCTATAACTCATTTTTAAATAATCAGATCAAAATGATTGATTAGAAATAAGAAACAAATCAGTTTGCAACTTTTGAACTAATGCCTCTTACTATATGGCTCTTCTGTTATATTCTAGTGTTAACATATTACACATTTTATTGTCATTTTCCAGAATTTCCACTAAAATATGTAGTTATTCTCTTGCCTGGAAAGTTTTTATTTCCTTTATGAATAAGGCTTTATATTTAGGTATCTAATTATAAAAAATATATATAGTGAAAATTGTGTGAATATAGAAGAAACAAGTAAAGAAAGCAGCAACTGGTTGAAAAGTTGTATTAAAAAATTCTAAACAGAATAACTCAGTAAATGGATACAACTATTTAAGTAAAACATTGCAAGAATTATAGTGTATAATTTCATCATTATGTATAATAGGGGTAGAAATATTAATTCATCAAAACTATAGGGTGTGCCTGTAGTTTGCTAAAATTGTCAAAATATAAGTAAAATAAACAACATACCACTAAAGTATTTCATTTCAAAGTAAATTTATTCTTATATGTAAGTACATAAACATAGTCATTATTTTTTTAAAAAATATTTTATTTATTATTTTTAGAGAGAAAGGAAGGGATAGAGGGAGAGAGGCAGAGGGAGAGAGAGACATCGATGTGTGGTTGCCTATCACCTGCCTCCAGCTACAGACCTGGCTGGAGACCTGGCTTGTAACCTGGTTATGTTGTCCTGCCTGGGAATTGAACCAGCGACCTTTGGGTTCGCTTATCCACTGTGCCACCAGCCAGGGCTCATTACTTTTTTAACAGTTAAAAACATTCTCCATTTGCTGCAATAATAGACTCCAACTTCAGAATCTTGAGCACGCTTTAATTAACTTTTCTTTATCCATGGACATCATAATGTTTTCAATTGTAGCTTTAACAGCCTCTTTATGGAATGAGGTTGTTTATTAACTTCTTTTTCTTTTTAGAATTTTATTTATTTTTAGAGAGAGGGAAAGGGAGAAAGGCAGAGAGGGAGAGAAACATCAGTGTATGGTGGCCTTTCACCTGCCTCTAGCTACAGACCTGGCTGGAGGCCTGGGTTGCAATCTGGTTATGTGCCTTGGCTGGGAATTGAACCAGTGACCTTTGGGTTTGCAGGCCAGCACCTTATCCACTGTGCCACCAGCCAGGGCTATTTATTAACTTCTCTCTCACAAATGCTCCATACATAATAGTCTGAAGGATTTGCATCTGGTGAACTAGGAGGCCTGATTTCCTTTGACCAGAATTCAGGAATATTGATACTGAGACATTCTTGTACCTTTTTGGCATTATGTGCTGGTGCACCATCTTGTTGGAAGATCAAATGATGTCCATTTGTGACTTGCTTCATCCATAGTACAACCACTTCTCTCAAAACATCAAGGTAAACATCAGCAGTCATCTTCAAGCCTTGTGGAAACAAATGTGGGGTCATGATATCTCCTTCATTGCTGACAACACCTAACACCATCACTGTAGCAGGAAATTTCATTTTCATGACAATTGGGACTTCATTAAGATTCTCATAGAGCCACCTGTTGTTTCTTCTGGTGACTATTTGGTCCTGCTGAGAATTCTTTTCATTGGAGAAGAAAATCAGAGAATTTTTTCTTTGGGATGTTTCCATTTTGTTATGAGTGTCCTTGCTTTTTCAAAGTGCCTTTCTTTTATCTGCTGTGTCCTAAACTGGCCTCTTCTAAGAACATATAATCTGTATCTGATATCTTCAGCAATAATTTTTCGAACTGTTGCATCTGACGGCTGCTGTTCTCTTGCTGTGGAGCGCATTGACTTTCCTGGATCTTCATTGATGATCTCCTGGAATCTGTGTACAATATCTGGACTTGTGTGATCCTTGCATATCTTATGCATTTTCCTTGTTGGTGTGGCAACATCAGGATCAGCATCATACACCTTGTTCACATTGTAAACTGTACATAAAGGGATGTTATTGCAGTCTGCAATTTCCTTAGCCGTTTGCCCTGCATGCAGTCCAGACATTATGATTGCTCTATTATCATATTCCTTCAATATGAGGGTTACTCTCAGAATTTAATACTTGAAACAATGATGTTAAACCATAGCCTTAGAAATATAGTTTTTCAAAATCAATAAGAAGCACGTATATTTTATGTAGATAAGTCACTAGGACAGGAAGTAAAATTTAAGAAGAGAATCAAAAGCAGAGTTTGGCAGACTTGATGAGGTGAAGAGACAGAATTCTGAATCCAGGATGTACGATAACTGGAAGTTGTTGGACAGAATTCAATACATGAAAAGGAAATCTGGCCCTGGCTGGTGTGGCCTAGTGGACTGTGAACCATAAGGCTGCCAGTTCAATTCCCAAGCAGGGCACATGTCTGGGTTGTGGACCAGGTCCCCAGTTAGGGGTGCGTATGAGGCAACTACACATTGATGTTTCTCTCCCTTTCTCCCTCCCTTCCCATCTCTCAAAAATAAAAAAATAAAATCTTTAAAGAAAAAATCTGCATATCCCTTTTAATCTTTACTTAATACTAAACCATGCAAGCATAGAGTGGAACTCTGCAAGCAAAAAAGATTTGGGGAACTGCAAGATGACCAATTTCCAGGGAAGGAACCCACTCAGGAGTAGTATATATTTTATGTTATGACAGATTGGAGTGTTCTCATTGAGTCTCTAAAAGAGACTCAAGAAAAGTCATGATTTAGTGTAGGTCTAAACTATCTCTACAGTAAAAGACAATAAAGACTAGTGATGTTCAATACAGTTGCTATTAGCCAGGTCTAGCTGTTGAGTACTCAATCTGTGTTTAGTGTGGCTGAGGAACTGGATAGGTATTGCAGCCAAATGCATATTGCAGAAAAAAAGACATTTGAAGACAAAGCAATAGAATGCATTTAAAAGGAAGTACACAGAGAAAAACGATGGTGAAATAATGAACAGACTCTCAGTGACCTATTGGGATGCTATCAAAAAGTCAAACATACATATAACTGGAGTTTGAGAAAGAGAGCAGAAGGAAGGACAGAGAAAACCATTAAAGAAATAATTCCTTTGAAGAAAAATTTCTCAAATTGATGAAAATTATGGTTCCATGCTTACAAAATATTCAAAAACCCCCAAGCAGGGAAAACATGAAGAAAATCATAATAAGGCACATTGTACTCAAAAACCAACCAAACAAAAGTGATCAAGAGAAAAATTTTAAAGCAGCAGCAGCAACAACAACAAAGAAGACACAATTTACAGACAAAGATAGAACAGCAGGTTCCTTATTGCAAACTCTGAAAGGCTGAAAGTATAAAAATCAACTTAGAATGTGTATCCAGTGAACATTTCCTTCAAAGAATAAGTACAAAATATCACCTCATCATTAAAAATGCTAACATAACAGGTACTCTATTTAGAGACTATGCTAGACATTTTACATGTATTACTTCAATTGAGCCTCATCGCAACCTTATGAGTTAAATATCACAATTAGTACTATTTTACCAACGAGGAACCTAAAGCTTAGATATATTGAGTAGCTTGAACAAGATTACAGAGGACTGATAAAAATGCCAGGATGTATGTATTCAGTCACTTGACAAAACATTCTTTTTTTTTCTTTTTAAAGATTTTATTATTTTTAGAGAGAGGGGAAGGGAGAGAGGAAGAGAGGGAGAAAGACACATCCAATGCCTTTCACCTGCCTCTGGCTACAGACCTGGCTGGAGACCTGGCTTGCAAACTGGTTATGTTGCCCTGGCTGGGAATCGAACCAGTGACCTTTGGGTTCACAGGCTGGTGCCTTATCCACTGTGCTACCAGCCAGGGCTAAAACATTCTTTGAGCATTTATTGTCAGGCATGTTTTGGGGTCCAGATCACTTCAGTTAAGAAGTCAGACAAAAAAAAAAAAAAAAATTCAGACAAGGGCTCTTTCTTATAGCTTCCTGTCTCATTGGTGGCACAGATAATTTTGAAGTGAATGATTGACATAACTTCAGCCAGTAACAAATGCCATGAAGAAAATAAAAGGCCTAGGGGTTGGTGATCAAGTCACTCAGGAGGTGTGGACTAGATTCAGTCTGGAGAAAGTTCTCTGGGGCAGAGACATTTGAACTAGACTTAAAAGAGACAGCCTCACGGTATCACACATTCTCCATACTCAGAGATCTGAGCACACCCACACAAACCTACGTGGTTGAGTCCACCTAGGACTCACCCTAGACTACGCACCTAGGCTACGTGGTCTAGTCTGTTGCTCCTGGGCTGCACACTTATACAGCGTGTTACTAGTGTGAATACTCTAGACAACTGTAACAATGAGAAGTATTTATGTATCTAAATTTAGGAAAGGCACAGTACAATTATGGTATGAAAGATAAAAAATGATGCACCCATGTAGGGCACTTGCCATGGGTGGAGCTTGCCAACTGGGAGCGGGCTCTGGGTCAGTGAGTGAATGAGTGCTGAGCGGATTTGAGGCCTGGGACATGACTGTAGACTTTGTAAACACTGTCACAAGGCCCTCCACTGCTTCCTTCCCACAGACTCATAAGTAGAACATCAAAGCTCTTGGTGCTGCTCCATGAACAGGGGTGTGGTATTAGAAATATCGAGAAACTGGCTGTGACAGGAGAGAGTGAAAGGCTGCCTGAGGATCAGCAGGAACAAGAAGAAATCAAGGTGGAGATGAAGTGACATGGGATAGTTACGGTGATGTGGTTCTGCTATTGGACGTGAGCAGTGATCAGGTTAATGAACTTTGTGGTATTCACAGGAAAAGAAGGTGTTTAACATAGGATGTAGAACTCAGGCCTCAGTTTGTGGAAATTTGTTTTTGGTTCTGTTGACAGTGTCTGGCACAAAGCGTTCTCTCTGACCTTGAACTGACAAAAAAAAAACTCACCTATGTTTTACATCATTACAACCTGAAAATATTTCCAAATTATAGGGATAGGCTGGCCACACACAACTCGGAAAGCTTTTACTAATGTGGCGGTGGCACTTCCTACCTGTTAGGTGGTTCCTGTGGGCCTCTGTCCTTGCACAGGATCTTAGGTTGTCAAGAATCTGCAGTACAGCCATGTGCTCTGAAGACCATGAAGCTAGATCTGGGTGGGCGCTGGGCTGTAGCACCCTCTGTGTATGTAGCCCTGGGGGCACACAGGCTGAACTGTGCTCAACCTGGGCAGTGATGACTGACTGGCATCTAGTCTGCTCATTCAAAACTGAGGTGCTGTAAGAACTCTGCTGCAAGTCCCACAGATACTGCTTCCATCAAAGAAAAAAATTCTCCTGAACCACATCTTTCTACTTTTTATAGGAAATTCAGCTCCATTATAATTTTATGGGACTGCATAAAATGATAAAGTTCTTCCTGGACTGAAATGTTGTTATGTGGCATATAACTATATTTAGTATTACTTTGGAAGTTTTTGCAATTGAAACAGAAGAGTGAAATAATAGGTACATTATTGAAAAAGATTTTTTTTTTGAGACATAATTATACAAAACATCAAGGAATCAACTGACATACTAACTAGAATGACTAAATGCTCTAATGGCTAAATTTAAAATATTGTGAAATGAATAGCTCTCACATGTAATCATTAATAGAGGTGAAAATGCAGTGAAAAATAAAATGATTCATAATAAAAGCATTAAATGTAAAAAGTGAGCATAAAATAACTACTTTCATTTTAGGTTGGAGAACTTCCTCTTTGATTTGAACACAAAACAACCCCCCCCGCCCCCACCCCACACACAAACACAGAGTCTATGGTATCTTGTTATAGCAGTCTGACCAGACTAAGAAAAGAGTTTAGAAAAGAATGCTTCAAGCCCTGGCTAGGTAGCTCAGTTGGTTAGTGTCATCCCAATACATCAAGATTGCAGGTTCAATCCCTGGTCAGAGTACATATAGTAATTAACCAATGAATGCATGAATAAGAGGAACTCTCTTTTTCACCACCCTACTCTACATCAACCAAAAAAAAAAAAAACTTGTTTGTTAAATAAAATGATGCTCCTAAATTTAACAACTTAGATGATCTGGATAGTTTACTTGAAATACTGTCAAACCTCATTCAGGAAGAAATAGGTAATCTGCATTATTCTATGTCTATTAAAAAAATTGAATTCAGATAAAAACTTTCAAGTAGAGGTCCAAATGTCATAACTGGTGAATTCTACTCTCTAAGGTAGAAATTAAGTAAATTCTATCCACATCCTTTCACAATATAGGAGAGGAGGAAACTCATATTATGAGGTATTACACTGACCAATGACATTAAAAGATAAAGAAACCACAGATCAGTATCCCTTGTAAACACTGATGCAAAATACTCAATAGAATACTAGCGAAAGAATCCCAGCAATATTCTGGGAATGCAATGTGATTCACCATATCAGCATTATGAAGAAAAACTGTATGATCATTTCAACAGATGCAGGAAAAAAAAATCTGACAAAATCCAACATCCATTCATGATTAAGATATCTCAGAAAACTAGGAATAAAATAATTTTCTCATCTTGACAAATGCCATCTACAAAAATCCTGCAACAAGCACACAATGGTAAGATGCTGAATGTTGGTGACATGGGAAGGGATTTGTCTGAGCTTACAGCTCCCTTCTCCATCATTGGAAGCTCCAACCAGTGGAGCAGGACAAGACAAAGAAAAGACATTGGAAAGAGAAACTGGAAAGATTGGAAAGGAATAAAACGTTTACTATAATAATAATCTGGCCCTGGCTAGTATGGCTCAGTGGTTTGAATACCAGCCTTCAAACTGAAAGGTTGCTGGTTTGATAGCCAGTCAGGGCATATGCCTGGGTTGCACGACAGGTCCCCAGGTGGCAGTGTGTGAGAGGCAACCAATTCAAACACAATGATGTTTCTCTCCTTCCCTTCCCCTCTAAAAGTAAAAAGCAAGCAAACAAACAAAACCCAAAACACATTTAAAAATCTGCAGATAACATGACTAAACAGACATTTAAAAAAATATCTATGTAAGTGAATTTGGTAAGGTATCAGGAAACAAGGTCAATATTCAAAACTCAATTGTATTCCTAGTTATTAGAAATGAACAACTGAACATTTAAACACAATAGCACACACAAACTTTGAGGTACTAATAATTTATGTGCAAGATCTGTATGCTAAAAAAATACTGTTGGAAGAAATCAAAGACCTGTGTCAGTGGAGCAATGTGTTGCAGTCCTGGGTTGCAGGACTAATATTAAGACATCCCTTCTCCTTGAACTGGTTTATGGATTCAATGGCGTAATCATCAAAATCCAAATGGTGTTTGTTTTCTTGTTAACAGGCTGACTCTAAAGCATCTATGGGAAGGCAAAGGAACTGAAGCAAGACAATTTTTAAACAAAAAGAAAACTTGGATTACTCCCTTATGTAACACAGGCAATGCAGGATGGGTGAAAGCAGACAAACTGATGCCAAGAGTTCAGAGAGATCAGCACTGTTAGTGTCAACTGATTTTTTGACAAAGGCACAAAGAAAAGTGATGCATGTATAATTTTATATGACCATATAGAAAAATTCATTCAAATGGATCAGACCTAAATGTAAAGACTGAAAACCATTAAACTTCTATTGTCACTTTAAGTTGGACAGATTTCTTAGATATACCAGGATGATACCGCATTAAAGAAAAAGTTGGTTAAGTGGACTCTGAAAATGAAAAACTTCTGCTCTTCAAAAAATTGTTAAGAAAACATGAGCCCTGGCTGATAGCACAGTGGATAAGGCGCTGGCCTGCAAACCCAAAGGTCGCAGGTTTGATTCCCCAGCCAGGGCACATAACCAGGTTGCAAACCAGGTCTCCAGCCAGGTCCTTAGCTGGAGGCAGGTGAAAGGCAACCATACATTGGTATTTCTCTGTTTCGCTCTCTCTCTCTGGAAATAATAAAAAATAATAAAAAATCTTTAAAAAAAAGAAAAAAGAAAACATGGACATGGACAACAGGTGGGATTGACTTTGGGGGGAATGACTGGGTGGGGAGGGAGACAGAGGGGAGCAAAAAGGGGATGGATGTAATACAACAACAATAAAATTAAAAAAAAATTGTTAAGAGAATGAACATGCCTCAGATTGGGAGAAAATATTTATAAAGCATATGTCTGGGAAAGCTCTTGTATCCAGATTGTACATATTAATATCTGTTCAGAAATATGAAAAAAAAAAAACCTGGGTTACCATTAATTTTTTCAAACTGACAAGGATAAAACATGGAATTCTGTCCATTAGTGGTATGAATATAAGGGTAATACTGTACCATTAATTCCACACTTAATGTTGTCAATAGGTTCTTGGAAACATGGGTAAACAATGTATAAGAAAACCAGTTTTACCAGTTTTAATTGATAAAAACAAGAACAAAGTTCCTGTGGCATCTCATCAACCTTCTAAAGAAATGACATTATTCAAAGACCTCCTGTACTTGTGATGAACTTGCATTTTTGGAAGGGAAATATGACAATATACTTTCAGCAATGTATCCTCAAAATCTTACACATCACGGCTGGCATGTATGTTCACTGTTCCAATACATCTACTTGCAAAAATGAAAACAAAAATTACATGACACCAAGCACTGGTTCAATAATGGGTCATCCATAAATGTGAGGCTACAAAGCCATGAAAACCTTGCTTAAAGGAAATATTTGATATAGGAAATTGAGCAAGATACCATTGTAGAGAGAAATACAACATTGTAGTTTTATTTTCTTAAAAAAAATTTAATATGTGCAAGAGAAGAAAAGGCATACAAATGTGAATGGTGGTTTTGAGATTACTGGTGGGTTATTTAAAAAAATTTTGAACATGTGTTCAGACCATGCAAGTTCGAAAAGGAATTCAGACATTAAATTAGCATAAATGTGCAATATGAAACTGCTGGCCTCCATAAGGAGGAAGCTAGCGTGGCTTGTGAGGGTCCGATTTTGCAATGGAGCAGGCAGAGTGAGTGACCTGGCTCAGAGAAAGAGCAGCTCAGAATTCTTCCATTTCATTCAAGTTGTAACAGACGTCGAGTTGACACTTGGTTTTTTCTCTATTACTGGGCCCTGGAGTTTTCACTCCAGGGTCACAAAGAATAGTAGTTTTATTTGGGCGTAAATGTTTTAGACTTTCCCTTTACTGAGTTCCCAATATTTTTTTTTTTTTTTTGATTATGCTTTTTCTAGTAAATACCTGGTAAATGCTTAAGACTTAACTGTTGCCCCCTTGTGGGAGAGTTCTCAAACAACTTGCTGTTTACAACTTAATGAACAAAAGCCTAGAACATTCAAGAAGGCACATACTAGCTTTTCCCCTTACGCCAATTTAGTTTTGTTCACCAAATATTTTGGGAGAAACTGACCTTTGCAGTGCATTCTGTTTGTTACAGACTGTGTTAGGAAGTCCTTTTATATGTAAACCTGTAAAGTGTTTTGTGTTTTTTAATTTTTATTTCCAGAAAGAGGTAGGGAGAGAGGGAGAGAAAAATCAATGTATGGTTGGTTACCTTTCACCTGCCTGGTTATGTACCCTGGCTGGGGAATCAAACCAGTGACTTTTGGGTTTGTGGGCTGGCGCCTTATCCACTGTGCTACCAGCCAGGGCTGATTAATTCTTATATATAGACAGGTTACCAAGTCTCTAATACTACTATGCACTAGTCAAGAAAAAACTCAACTTATCTTTACACTTAATATCTTCAGCATTTGAAAGCACCCCAAGACTTGGGAAATTCACTTAGCATTTGAGTAATGCTAAATTGAGTTGTAACGTTTGGCCATGTAAGCGTAATTACAGAATGAGGCAAGGTTAGTTTCCAAGGCTTTAGGGGTGCATGTGTTGTGTGTAAAATACCTTTTTAACCATGGTAAAACAAATCATCAACAATCAAAAGATACCTAAAATAGTATTTCTTAAATACTGAAGAAAAATAACTTGATCCTGCATTACCTAGCATACATTTTTCTTTTTGGGGAGAGGGTGGCAGGGGAAGTGCACATTACTATTTCCACTTGGATTCCTATGTGCTAGAAAAATTGCTGAACCAGTGTTCCCTAAGAAAGTAATGGTTTGTATTTCACTAAGAAAAAATACATTTATCAGTACTGTTTTAGAGTTCATTAGATTTCTGAGTAAACACATTACTTGTATAAAATTATTACACAACGAAGAACCTGTTTTCATTTTTAGCTTTCTTTAGAAATGTAATCAGAAAAATACTTAATTTGAAAGGAAAAGTGTTCTTTCATTACAACACTAACAGCTTCACAGAAGCTCAATATCCAGTAGTTTCAAAAAAATGTATTGATATAAAATATTGCCCAGCCACTAAATCAAGATCAAAGGAGATAACAGAATGAGCCTTTTCATATTGCAATTTTTTTAAAGGTTAAGAAGGGGTAGAATATGTGTTTGCAGGTGTCAAGAGAATAGGAAAATACAAGCAACTTGACAAGACTGTTTATTCTAAGTATAACTTTTATTAATAAACAGATTAATAACCATGACCATAAGTGGCTGGGCTTATAGTTTGCTACACCAAAGAAATTAAAAATTGATACTTGAGAATATTGTTACAGTTTATAATAGCATTCCTTTATAGAAGCATTTTAATTTTAGCAAAGTTTCTCTCAAATATAGAAAAACTAACCTTCAGTGTCATGAACGAGAATCATTATAGCTACTGCTGAATTAAAAAAGAATTTCTGAGAGCTATTTGGTGATGTTGCCTCAAGACTTACACCCAAACTTTAGGGAAACAATTTCCTAAAAAGGTCGGGAAAAGTGCCTGATCTGAGGCAGAGTATCAGTGTTTGAAACATGTGGCAGAAGAATCGCCCACTTCCAAGTGTAAAGAATAAATAACACAAATTATAAATGCACCCAAGACCCCAAATAAATTTGTAAAAGTGCCATTATTTTAAGAATTATCAGACATATAATCAATGTGTTTAAATACAAATTCCAATTTGTTAAGTCCAAAAGATACAGTAACTTTATTACATAAAATTTATCCTGTGTGCTAAAAATGTTAACTTACAACACATAATTGTATAAGTGGAGAGGGAGTTGCGGTTGAATTGTTTCATCATTTTTCACTGATGAGAATAGAACAGTAGGTAGTGGACATATATAGAAGCACTCAGAGTCCTCTAAAATTCAAAGCTGTTATATTACTGCTCAAGCAAAGCATACTACCATTCTTTAGTAATATAAATGCCTACTCAATCCATCCTTTAAAAATAAAAGTCCATTTGTTCTCCATTAAAGCTTCTGCAAGATCAACAAAGGTACATTCTACCTATATAAAATAGGGGTCCTCTTCATCTTTGGATAAGGTATCACCACTTAGGAAATGTAGCCATATACAGATTACTAAATTTTTATTTGAGGCAGCTATTGGGAGTCCATTAAGCACTTTTCAAACACTGTATCTTCAAAGTTTATCTTTAATAATAATAGTTTTGGAAAACCAAAAATAGAGAAGATCTATGGCAAAGTACATTTCATTCAGATTTGATAGCAATAAAATACAAAAAAAAAAAAAAAAAAAATTTAGTGCAGTGTCAATCTTATCTATGTAAATCACTTGACAGTTTTGTGTTGTTTCATGTCTGAATGACAAAAAAATTTATGAATTGTTAAAGAAAGTTCCAAAAGTCTGACTTAGTATTTAATAATGCAAAATTGAAAGTAAGTACTGTCAAGCCTTTTAAAATGAATCTCCATAAATCTGGTTCCCAGTTACAACAATTTAATTAACAGATGAGTTAAGTGTAGATAACAGTGTATCCAATACCCTTGTAACTACACTTAAAAAACAAAACAAAAACCTCTAGTAGCATTTATAGGCTGTGAAATCCTTAGTAATACCAATATACAACCAAAACATGTTCATACAGAACAAATACCTCTTTCTCCATGTAAAAGAATAATTCGTTAAAAATAATTAACAAAATACCAATAAAATAATGGAAACTCATTTCAGTTTGCTTAAAATGATGACACAAAATATTGGTTTAAAGAGGTAGATTAAAAAGAAAAAGAAAACCAGATTCTCCATTCTTTGTCACTTTTATTCAGTAGTAGTTTTTTTTCCCCTTATTTTCAGTGCCAGACATGGCAAGGAGTGATTACAGCCAACTGTTATTAAAACATTTGTTCGCAATATATACCCCTCTTTACCACTGACCCCAAACTGACTCATTTTGTGTGCTTTCGTACTTTCTTTAATATACCACCACCAAGACTGGGTGGAGGGGCAAGGGTAAGGGACACAAAGGGAAGAGTCCAGGAGGCCAGACAGGAGGAATGCTACAAGCCACAGTAAGAATGAGCTGTATTTAATTTAAAAAAGGGGGAGGGGTGTACCCCACAAATGATACAGTAATGAGGATACACAATTAAATCCCATAAGCATGACTGAAGGCTTTCACTGTGTTTGACGTCATCACAATGGAAGGCATAAAAAGTGGAGGAAATCAATGTTGATACAGTCCAATCTAGTCCATTAGGCAAGATGGTGCAAGAAGTCATTTAAATTAAAAGTGCCCTATCCTTACCTAAATGGCTAGCAGACATGGAGAACACCCCAGTGATGAACCCAGAACTTTCTCCATGTGGCTATAAAGACATGTTGTTGAATGGCACATTGTCAAACACTGGAAAGGGGCACCACAATGGACCGCTCTCTGTTTTAGGTACGAATGCTAGATTCAACTATCTCAACTAAGCAGGAAGTGGGCTCTTCTGCGAGGAATGCCAACCTAATTGACTTTGTCTTGAAATATATACAGATTGTTTGTGGTAGCCACAGCAATGATGTTCTCCTTGGGGTGCCAGGCTGTATGAAGTATCTTCTTGTTGAAGTCTAGGCTGTCAACACTTATTTCATCTTTCTTTCTCTTGCCACTTGCACAGACTTTGCGTGGCTTCAGAACTGTGCGGGGCTTATTGTTTTCCCGTGATGCTTCTAGGGTTATGTCTCGCTTTGTGTTCCTGTCAAACATTCTGAAGAAATTATTGTAAGATCCAGTCATGACAACACTGTAAAAGTAGACAGAACATTTAGTCAAAAAAGGGAATAAGAATTTGTTTTCCATAAAATAATTCAGTGATGAAACCTAGCCAAGTACTCTATTGGAAACAGCTTGAGGGCTGGTGACACCAACCCAGACATACATAGTAGTTAACTTAAAAAAGAATCCCTCCATTTCATGACTACTAAAACTATCACTCAAGTTGAAAGCATCCTCAAGTAAAGCTGTTTAGCAGTACTGAGTTATCTTTGTTAAGTATCTTTACAACTATAGATTATGCAATCAACCAGACCAGCCAACTTCTAGAAATACCATTGGGATTTCATAAGCTCTAAAACAAACCAAAACAAGGCATGGTATAAAACTGTCATAAGAAACCAATGCTTTATGATTTAAAATATAAACTATTATATTTGTTCACAGGACACTGTCTAGTTTGGATAATCACATCTGATATGCTTATAGGAGATCTGCTTCTGGGAATATCAAGTAGCATATACAATTTTTGTTAACAGAAAATCATTTTACTTATAACACTAAAAACATTTTAAGCAAAATTCTGACAAATACCAGTTTAAGGAGTGTGAAATTCTTACCCTGCCCAAGCATGCTGTCAGCCCTTCTTGCTATTTATTAAGTATCCCAGTATGCAAACCCCACACTTTTAAGACTGTTTATTTGCATAGACTGTGATGCTTTTATTACATCCTTCCTATATGGTTTAAACTATTATTGTAATTAAGATGACAGGATACCAAAAAATTATTTCAAGTAAACTAACGCTTGAAAGCAACTTTTATTACAAATATTATACACCAACTAAATATTTAGTAATGTCAAGTCCCCTCGAACAACTGACAACATTTTATTTGAATTCATGTTGCTGCATGTACTTGAAGGTAATAAAGCTGTTTCTTTTAAAATAATTAATGTATTTAGACTGGAACCCCCATGTTATATAAACTAGAAGTTTTATTAGAATATCTGATCTATAGCTATTTGTAAATTTTAAAAGTTACAAATTAAAATGCTATTAGGCCAGCATTTCTGTAGTATTCCTGTCAAAAATGTATAACCTGAATTTAACCATGAGGAAACATTAAATAACGGTCACAAAAGAGGAAAGAATAAAGAACGACTCCAGGTTAAATGAGACTAACAAGAGAGAACAACTGTCACATATGCTTTTGGATTGGTTACTAATCCCCCATTTTTTCTTCTTTGCAAGAGGACATGATTAAGAACTAGTGGAATTTGTGGATGAGAGATGGAAGTAGTGTATCAAGAGGAATTCTTCTGTTTTAGATGCTTGTACTGTGTCATTGTATAGGAGAGGGTCTCTTAGAAAATACTCATTCAAGAATTTAGGGGCAATGGGGCATTGTGTTTTGAATTTACACTCAATCGGTTCACACAAAAAAGTGTGTGTATATATGCCTGTGTAGCGGGAAAAGTCCAGCCATTGTTAATATAATGAAAATAGTTTGCACGGCACTGATGTAACCTGGCAGCCAAGGGAATTGGATTGGAATGCACATGCATGAACAATGATGACTTCAGTGTATTAGATGCCATAGAGTGAGCACATGTACTATGTGGCCATTGCATTCAAAATGAGGAAGTAGAGCACTGAATCTGCATCAAATTTTGTGTGAAGCTTGAACATTCCTCTGCAGAAACTATTTGGATGACTCAAAAGGTCACAGTTATGGGTAACCTGCAATTGGAATCTTAATGCATCATATCTCATGCAGTCTTTTGGTGAAATACTGTATCACCTAGGTGACTTACTCAGACCCCTAATAGCCCAGGTTTGGCATCCTGGACTTCCGGCTTTCCCAAAACTACAAAAGACCTTTGAAAGGGAAGATTTCAGACCATTGATGACATTCAGGAAAATATAATGGGGCAGCTGATGGTGATGGGGAGAACTGCGAGTGGTCCCCAAGGTACCACCTACCTTGAAAGGAACTGAGGTATCACTGTCCTATGTACAAAACATCTCTATTTTTCATATTTCATAAACTTTTCCTGATAGAAAGTTACCACTCTATGAGGTATTTATGTATTATCTGGAGAAACTAGTGCATCACATTCCAAAAGAAGTATCTACTGTTTAACACCTGGCTGGTAGCACAGTGGATAAGGTGCCGGCCTGTGAACCCAAAGGTCACAGGTTCGATTCCCCAGCCAGGGCACATGACCAGGTTGCAAACCAGGTCTCCAGTCAGGTCTGTGGCTGGAGGCAGGTGAAACGCAACCATACATTGATGTCTCTCTCCCTCTCTGCCTCTCTCCCTTCCCCTCTTTCTAAAAATAATGGAAAAAAATCTAAAAAAAAAAAAAAAAAAAGTATCTACTGTTTAAATATTTCTAGAGTTAACAACCAAATTGAAATTTTTACATTTTAACTGTTGCATATCAAACTTATGATTGATCTGGTTTGTGAAAAGTGAAAATTTAAAAAGATTTAAATCATAACTTACAATCTAAATTTTTATGTATTTTCCTATTTACTTAGTGACACAAAGTTTGGTTTTTTGTCTGCCAATATTGCTATAAGATTACTAAATTTAATTCCAAGGAAACCTGAAGATGGGGATGAAGTTAGGGTTTGCACATTATGTTAATCTAAAAAAAGTTTGCCATTACCATGTTTTTAGCAAACATAGCAACCATTCCAGGAGGAGTGATGAAATAGCACATTTCTTTCCTCTAATGCAGTGATTTTCATTCAGTATGCTGCAACAATTTTTAAAACATGCAATCCTTAACTATGTAGTCAGGCATCGACCTCTTTTCCCTTAGATTGTCAAATAAGAAAATGACAACAGCCAACCAAAAATATAGCCATCCAGTGTGAATGGATCAAAATTATACTTATACTTATTTTCAGATTACCAAAAATGTTTTTGTTGTGCTGTCGAATTTTAGTAATTAGTTTACATGAGCCACAAGATGAAAAGGTTGAAAGTCACTGTTCTAATTAAATTAATTTGAATGAGTTCAAATTAAAATTAATTACCTATCAGAGCCATTCCAACAACATTCAAATTTGTCAAATATGCAGTCATTTTCATACAGTGAACAAAGTTTACTTCTGAGGTATTCATGCACCTGGGGAAAACAAATATATATATATATATATATATAAATATATATGTACACACACATATATACACACACTTAGTTTACACCTAAAGACTTACAGATTAAAATTAGGAAATTGATTTAACAAGTCTGTGTATATTTTTAAAAAGGCATAGAGGAACACATACACATAACTTTTAATCTTATTAAAACTTGATTCCTTTAGTAACAATAAAGGCATTTATTCTGTTACAAACATATGAGCCCCCTTCAAGAAACACATGTTTTACTCTTAAAAAGAGAAATTATCCTTTTGGGCACAGAACATGCACTCCTTATAAGTTTGACTAAAGTAGGCCAGAAAACATTTGAAAATGGCTCAGATAAAGAGACTAAAGAATATTATAGAAATATTTGAATATACTAATATTTGGTGTTCAGTCTGAAGGTGCTGATACAAAACACTTTTATGCTTTTTCCATCAGATTGCTCTATTGCACTTAATTATCTTTAACTTCATTCAAAACAATTGTGTTAGATTGTATTGTGACAGCTGTCATAGCATGCATTAAAAAAGAAATATCAAAATTGGTGACTTAAGCCCTGGCTGGTAGCACAGTGGTTAAGGCGCCGGCCTGCGAACCCAAAGGTCGCAGGTTCGATTCCCCAGCCAGGGCACATAACCAGGTTGCAAACCAGGTCTCCAGTCAGATCTGTGGCTGGCGGCAGGTGAAACGCAACCATACATTGATGTCTCTCTCCCTCTCTGCCCCTCTCCCTTCCCCTCTTCCTAAAACTAAAAGAAATAAAATCTTAAAAAAAAAAAAAAAAAAAAAAAAATTGGTGACTTAGTGTGCAGCCACTTTAATATTGAAGATGGAAGAAAATAAGCAACATTTTTGGTGTTTTATGCTTTATTATTTCAAGAAAGGTAAAAATGCAACTGAAACATGAAAAAGATTTCACGCAACATCATGGAAAAGATGCTGCGACTGATCAAATGTGTCAAAAGTGGTCTGCAAAATTTCTTGGCACTGTTGCCATTTAGGCCAAATAATTCTTTGCTATGGGGCTGCCTTATGCATTGAAAGATGTTTAGCAGCACCCCTGCTCTCTACCCACTAGAAGCCAACAGCTGGAGATAGCCGACATACTCAAAGCATCCAAATCACAAAGTTACTGGTGAAAATGAAAACATGTCTCTTAGTTTACAGAAAAAAACACTGACGGACATTTTGGCTAACCCAATAGCCTGAAAACAGAGTACTGCACCCCTTTGCTTTTGCTTCAACAAACATTTGGAAATCTTCCCCATAAAAGAGAATATCAAGCGGTTTATGTTTATCAGAGGATCGAAACGTTTGAGAAATACCGTTCTAATTTTATGAAGAACATACAACATGAAGGTAAAAGTTATCAATTCTTATTTCAAAAGCAGGGTTAAGTGTTTTCTCCACTGCAACAATCTAGGCGTCACAAAAGTTTGGCTGCCCTACCCTATCCCTGACAGTGCCCACCTTCACTCTCCTCTTGAAGAGAGGGCAGGATATCAGTGGCAGTAGCTGCTGCTAAGAATCCAGAAGTGACATCCCACAACAGACAGGCAACTTCTAAAGCTGTCTGCTAGGCTTTCAAGTCCTTCCCTCCTTTAGTTTAAGACATGATGCAATATGCAGATCATGTATCATAGAAATATACACTTGAAACTGATACGATCCTACTAACCAATGTCACCTTAATACATTTAATTAAAAAAGAAAAATAACAGTTCTCAACCAAAAGATAGAATGCCAGTCCCTTGTCTGGGCATGCCAAAGTTAAGCTCAAGTCCAACTACTACTGCACATAATGCAACCTGCACACCTCTCCTAGGAATGGCCCCTCTCCCAAACCCACAGCCCACCTTAAAGGAGCGCTCTTTTTTCCTCACTTTAAATGTAGATAGAAGCAGGGAAAATAAGTAGTCAACACTGAACCAAATCAGTAGCAAAATTAAAATACAGCCTATAAAACTGTATGTAAATTTAACATAAGGAAAAGCCAAACACTCATAGACCTCTGAAGAAAAAAAGCCTAGTTGTGAACACTGTATTAGGATCAACATATAATACAAACTCCTTCTCTATAAACACTTAAAAGTAAATATGGTATATAATCATTGAAAGAAAAAAGTGCAAATACCTGATATGTTTCCACAGGCCTGTTTTCCATATTTAAGTCCCAAATTTTGACTGACAAATAGTCTCTAGTCATCATATATCGACCACTATGGCTGAACTTTACATCAGAAATAGAGGAGATGATTTCAGAAAAAAATGACCGGTTACTGGGATCTTCAGGTTCTTCAAACACTGAAAACAAGTGCACACACACACACACACACACACAAAAAAAATTTTTTAATTTTTTAAAAAAAGGAAGAAAAAGAGGGGGGCAATTTGTGTATTTTGGCTTGCACAAAGCAGTTGCTGAAACAATTCATGAATTTCCTATGAGGCAGCTAAAAATGACAGCCTAATAGAAAACTGAAAAATGTCTTTGGCTTTAAGAGATGTCCCTGAAATTTAATCTAACTTAAAAAAAACAAAAAACAATCCTCACCTGAGGAAATATTTGGAGGTGGTAGTGCGGTGGGGAGAAAAGGAAGGAGGGAGGGAAAGAGAGAGAGACAGACACAGACAGACATCAACCAGTTGCTTCCTATATGCACCCTGATGGGATTGATTCCCCAACCTTCAGTGTACAGGACAACACTCCAATCTAATGTGCCACTTGGCCAGGGTTCCGAAAAAGTTTCTTAAGAGAATGACATAAACACAAATAGAAGATGCAAACATATTTATATTTTCAGAGTCCCTGAGTAACTTAGCAGAAGTAGACTCAGCTAGGACCTGCCTTCAGTGCACCAGGTTTGTAGGTCCTGCACGTGCCTCACTGACTTGCAAGAAACACACCATCCTCACTATTCAAGTGCACAGCTGCATTTTATTTTTTAGTGGTCAGATAAAATTATTTTGGTAACAGGAATGTACAAACTTTCAGGAGTTTATAAAATATTCAAAAACACGAAGACAAGAGTAATGCCCTGGATGGTGTGGCTCAGTGGATTGGTGCTGGCCTGCGAACCCAAAGGTCACTGGTTTGATTCCCAGCCATGGCACATAACCAGGTTGCAAGCTAGGTCTCCAGCCAGGTCCTTGGCTGGGGGCAGGTGAAAGGTAACCATACATTGATGTGTTTCTTTCTTCCTCCTTTCCCGCCCTTCTCTGTGAAAACAGTGAATAAAATCTTAAAAATAAAAAAAAAAAAAAAACCGAAGGATAATGTAACCCCTTAATTTAATTCAGTGCTTGGCAATGTTTGTTTAAAGCCAAGGAAACCTATTCTCAGCAGAAATATTCCTAGGAAGTTCACAATAGGAAGAGAGGAAGGTAAGAAGGAAAGAAACTGTTCTATTTGAAAACAGGATTGGGGAGGCTCACCCCAAGTTCTCAGAGTAACATTCCATTAAACATTATCTACCAGGCCCTGGCCAAGTGGTTCAGTTGGTTGAAGTGTCATCCTGTACACCAAAGCACTGGGTTCGATCCCTAGTTGGGGCATATATGGGAGGCAACTGATTGATGTTTCTCTTTCTCTGTCTCCCAGTATTAGTACACATGTCCTTGGGTAAAAATTAAAAAAAAAAAAGAAAAATCTATAGACATAGAGAGGTATGTATCTATATATCTGTCTACATATCTCCATTTACCCACTAGGACTTCAACAAACAAGCCCCTGAGAGAGCCTTCTATGATCTTCCAGCAGAATAACCCATGATGTCTCATGGAGAGTTAGCAGTTTACCAAAGGATACAGGGGGCCCTGGGCACAAAGATTTAAGACAGACTTGTAAACCTACATTCATGTGGTTACCATGTCTGAGGTGAACTTCAGACAAAGTGAAGTGCTATCATTTGTAAAAAGACACCATCAACTTACATTTAGAATGTCTATCACAGAGGGCAGATGCCCTCATGTCACATAACCGGATTGTTCCTTTACTGCTGCTGTACACAAATGTGTTACAGCTGTTTGGGTGGAATTCTGCTGCTGTAATAACCTCTGTCAGCTCTTCCATGTTGGCAGGCTTGATATCCACAATATCTGAATAGCATTTTATTAAGGAATTTCCACTTAGAAAAAAGGGCAAATATAATTTTGCATTGCTAAAATCTGAAGTTCATTCATTCATAGGCTGAAGTACAAGTATTATGAATTGCATTCTAGCCCTTCTATGAGTATAATCTCACAGGGATCAAAACTTTCAATGCTTAAAAAAAAAACTTAGAAGAAATATAGGCAAATTTTAAATAATTTTAGAATGCAGATCTGTTTTCTGAGTTTGATACAAATCCCAGAAGCTATGAAGAATAGATTGGTGGGGAAGGGGACAGAGAGGAGCAAAGAGGGGATGGATGTAATACAACAATAAAAAAAAAAAGAATAGATTGGTAACTTTATCTTCTTAAATATTAAGAAAACTTAGTGTACATTCCAAATAGAGCAAAACAAAAGTCTTCAGGGGGAGCAAAAAGGGAAAACTATTTGTACCACAAAGGATGGAGCTAATTTACTCATTTAAAAAATGCTTTAAAAATAGTAACATGCAGCCCTGGCTGGTAGCACAGTGGATAAGGCGCTGGCCTGCGAACCCAAGGGTTGCAGGTTCGATTCCCCAGCCAGGGCACATAACCAGGTTGCAAACCAGGTCTCCAGTCAGGTCTGTGGCTGGAGGCAGGTGAAACGCAACCATACATTGATGTCTTTCTCCCTCTCTCCCTTCCCTTTTTTCTAAAAATAATAAAATAAAATCTTTAAAAAAAACAAAACAAAACAAAAACAATAACATGCAAAACTAATGAAGAAAAAATATAAACATAAAAAAAATGCTGTTTATTCATGATAAAAGACACGCTAATCAAAAACAAAAGAGGGCTTTTCACTATTTGTATATAGACTATATGTGCCAGGTATACTTACTTGTACATGCACAGAATATTTTTAGGACAATATAAACAATGAAAGTGGGGTTTGGATATATATATTTCTATTAACTTTATATCATCAAAAAGAAAAACAAACAAAAAACAAATGGATACTAAAACTCCTGTCTGTAATTTCCAGATGCCAAAGATTAATCCGTAAATCATCTGCAGATAAATATGTTTCATAATCACTATTAATAGAAATTGAGTTGATGTGATATGTATGAGCATTGGCAAATATTCTTCGTGGGCTGGCTTCAACCATTAGATCCATGGGCCTAAAGACTGGCACCTGTCAGTAAGACACATAAGAAACAGTCATTACACAATGTTCATTGTTTACAAATAGCACTTAAGGTCCAGAACATTTCATTTCTACTGTTTTTGAGAGAATATAAAACAACATAATATTATACAGATTTAAGTTTAAAAAGTAACTTATGTTGATCCTCTAAATTGTTCAATTGAGAAGAAAAATGAACAATTTGAATATTTTATTTCTTTTTTTAATAGCAATATTATTGAAATTTGTAGTTCTTCCTAAGTTTTGCAAGTCTTTCAAGCAAAAGACTAGAACTAGGGACTTGCAAAACTAACAAATGTGTATGGTTTAAAGTGGCTAAAAATAACATTATCAGTATCTAATTCTTGGTATTTTTTTTTAGCTGCAATAAAATTTGGTCCATTTCAACTTTTTCAATCTCCAGAGAAAATTAATCTTGATACTTAAGCTTGTAATAGTTGATATTTGAATTACAAGAGCAAGAGAGCATGCGGCACAGTGTGTAATAGTCTTGTGTCAAGTTCTAGTTCCAACCTTGGCCATGGCTGAGACCTCTCGTAGGTCAGGGTCTGTTTACATGGAGGCAGACTAATTATTCCTAGTCAAGTTCTGCTCAGGATATAGAATATATAATATGAATACAGAGCACTATTCACAGAATTAGAATCATATTTTTCTTATGTACTTACTCGTAGTGTAGTGACTGTAGTAGGATCTCTATACCTTCCATCTTCCTCTTTCAGGTTATACCCTTCTGGTCTTTTATCTCTTTCACTGATTTTCCATAATTTTATTGTTTTATCTGGGGAGACAAGAAAGAAAGTCCTCAAAAGAAAGAAAGAAAGAAAAAAAAGACCAATGCTGGTAGGAGAAAAACACTTTATGGTATAAATATGACATTTTATATCTTAAAAGATCCCAAGAATAAAATCCCTTATCTGACTAAAAATATATATATTTTTATTACCAGGTAAATACAATATTTCCCCACTGTATTAGGGATTCATAAGTAGGTAACAGTGCAGAAATCACACTTTTGTGTTAATAGAACTCATAAAATTCCATTTGATATTAAAGTCAAGTCATAGCCAGGTCCTTATCCTTTAAAAATAAAAACAAAACCAGGGGTGAAAAATTTGTGTGCATAAACACATATGTCTCTCTATACATACATACAAGCACAGACATATATATATGCTTAATGTTTCATTTAAAAAAATTAAAAATATATTTTATTCATTGTTTTCAGAGAGAAGGGCAGGGAGGGGTGAAGAAAGGGGGAGAAACATCAATGTAATGGTTGCCTTTCACCTGCCTTAAGTTACAGACCTGGCTTACAACATGGTTATGTGCCCTGACTGGGAATCAAACCAGCACCCTTTGGGTTCACAGTCTGGTGCCTATCCACTGAGCCACCAGCCAGGGCTAACATTTAATTTTTAAAAGAGAACAAAAAAATTGGTTAAGACAGCCTAAATGCTATTTAGAATAAAAATGGTAAGAAGTCTTTCTCTCTCTTTCTCGATTACTTGATTACTTCTCTCTATAGATTACTTCAGAGATCTTGATCTCTGTTTAAATCTGCATTTCCCCACTGTATTAGGGATTCATAAGTAGGAAACAGGACCCGAAAAAAATTGACCTATTAAAAGTATATGTCCCTGGGTCATCCCATACCCCAAAAGGTTGTATGTTTAATCCCAGGGAACACAGCTAGGTCATGAATTTGATCCCAGTTGGGGAACATATATCTCACATCAATGTTTCTCTCTCTCAGGTCAATAAATATATCCTTAGGTGAGGACTACAAAAAAAAAGGCGCAAAGATAAAATTCATATGTATTAAGATAACATAAAGTGCTATTTTAAAAAGTAAACATTTATTTTGGAATCCCACTGAGTTACAGAGAGTGTATGGAAACACTGCTACCTTTTTAACTTCTCCATAACATTTTTTTGGAGGATACCCTTCAAGAGGGTACATTTGCCATTTCCTCATGACCATACTAGAATCATGGGTTTTTAGGAAAGGCATCGGAGGTAAAGGAAAGGTATACAGGACTTCTCTGCTTTGATCACTTGGTTAAGGCAGTATGTGCCAGGCTTCTTCCCTGCAGTTGCTATTCTCCCCCTTGATATACTCTGTTCTTTGAAAGTGTTACTAAGCCCACTTCATACTTAAAGGGAGAATTAAGTTCCATTCCCTGTAGTAGTATCAATCCATATATTACTTATAATTCTATAAGAAGCATCCCTTCTCTCCCACTTATTTGTTCAATCAATTATTTCTATCACTAGATTCACTTAATACTTTGTGTTATCCTAAAACTGCATTCATATAAAAGTATAGCCATCTTAAAGGCCTTTCATAAGCAAATGGACATAATGTAACTTAAATAATGTATAATGACGCTTACACTGGCCTGGCTGCCTCCCTCTGCCTGTGGCAGTTGCCCCTGTGGGTGGTCTCTGCAAAGATAAAGTCTGCAGGAAAAAAAGTCAACCCTACTAATTTGTAATCTAGTGTTTCATTTGAACCCTATATAATCGATCATGTTGCTAGTTATCTTACAGTCAGTTATGTGTTTTCTGTGTTATTTAATTTATATAATTAAATAATTATACAATTATATAATAATTAATATAATAATTATATTAATTTAGATAATTATATACTCTAGAATATTTTATCCTCAAATCTGTAATATAAATGAGTCAATCCCAAATTCTGTATTTAGGAAAAATTACCACCTAAAGATGATTAGAATGTCAAGCCACCCCAATCCCTACAATTGTTCTAAGGCCTGTTCAAATTTGTCAACCTTACTAAAGATTCAGATAAAGAAATCGCAATGTACTTATCAAACTTTCGCATGAGATAAAATTAGTTTGTAGCTCCTAATAGTGTTAACAGAAGAAAATATGTTTAAAATCATGAAAGAATAGCCCTGGCTGGTGGCACTGTGGGCAAGGCGCTGGCCTGCAAACCCCAAGATCACTGGTTCGATTTCCAACCAGGGCACATAACCAGGCTGCAAGCCAGGTCTCCAGCCAGATCCACAGCTGGAGGTAGGTGAAAGGCAACCATACACTGATGTCTCTCTCCCGCTCTCTTTCCCTTCCCCTCTTCCCAAAAATAATAAATAAAATCTTAAAGAAAAAAAAAAAGAAAAAAAGGAAAAAAGTCAAACTAAAAAAAAAAGCATGAAAAATGGTAAATATTTTTAAAAACAAATGTCTGAAATTTTTAAATGATAAAATTTGTTACTTAAGAGGATAAAAAAATTTGTTTTAAATAGCATTAACACAGGACACAGAAGTACTACACAATTTCAGTGCTTGGGGACAAGGCAGACAGAAAATAACATTTTAACAAATATGACATAAAATTAAAAAATCTTTTTCATTCATTTTCCCTGTGGAAGTGATCTTTAACCCTAGAGTCTTTGGCCCACAGGTGGTGCTACATGACCAAATTCCATCAACAGGCATGCAAGATGGTGGTGCTCATGCACAACTTTCCTGTGAAGGGGGCTGTAAGATTCACAAAGATGTCTGTTACTTCCATAAAATGAAGAACTATTCCTCTAAGGCGATTCTCTAAGTTGGCAACTCTAACTAGCTACAGAAGTATTAAAAAAGTCCCAAAGTCCACATTGTACCTCTGGCTTGTACAAGCCAAAGATTGTGACAGGTAAAACCATGCTACCATATTTCCTCTGAGTGAATGCAGCTTTACGTAAACTCCAAATACCTTCTTATTAACAAGCTGTTATAACGAAACCTATTTATAAGTGAATTTTATATTACTCAAATATTCAAGACCCACCCATGGTTAACAGGGTGCAGGTTGACCTTTTTGCAATGTAAAGGACTTGAGGATTTGGAAAAAGGCAGAAGAAAGTAAAAGAGAAGACACATTAAATGAACTAGTTATAAAAGGGGACTATAAAATTAAGTAAAAATGATCTGGGAAACACAAAACAGTTTATGATGATCATGGAAAGCCAATTCAAGGATGAAAGGAAAGATTAATTTTGGTGAATCAAAGCTGAAATGCTTGGTCCTACTTTCTACCATCCTTCCACAGGAACTTCTAATCCTGTGAGTATAAAGACCCATTCTTTACACATTTGGGGGGAAGTATGTATTACTACTCTGTATTTCATAAGAGAAAACTAGACAAAATAACAAAGACATTACTCAGATTTCCCTGTAACTGCTTTCTTTTTAAAGAGTAACACTTTTCAGATCTGGTTGAAGGCCTACTACTCCTGCCGTCCTTCTCCTTACCCCACCATGCCAGACACAGCAGTCTGCAAAACTCCTATCTATCCCTGTTCTATCCTTCCACACAGGACTCTACTGTTAGCGCACAATGCTAATGTGGCCTTCAAATACCTGTTTTATTTAGTATTCATTAACAAGAATGACAAAGAGACAAAATCCTAAAATGCACTGTGTAGTGCTCTTTAAAATAACATTATTAATCAATTATTTTTCAAATTTACAAAGTAGCCTATTTGGGAGATAATGTTGATTCTGTCTCCCAAAGTACTGTACTACACAGATGCCCATACCCTGCCACTCCCAGTGTCTGTCCCTCCACCGAGACTTTGTCAAATGTCAAATGTAGTGTCTAGATAGGCTCATTTGGTGATACGCTGCCTCACTTATTTCAAGCCACAGAGGAGCACAGGAAGCTTGCTAGGAAAGCACATGAACATAAGCATGGAACTGAAAGATATTTAAGATTTAATCCATAAACAAACTGAAATGGAGTATGCTTTCAACTACTACTGAGAAGAAGAAAGGTCTGAGAAATAGAACTGGCTATGAACTAAGAATTGTTGAAGCTTGGTGATGGCACGTAGATCTTCATTACACTATTCTACTTCAGTCTACAAGTTAAAAATCCCCCTTTAGGCCCTGCCTGGTAGCACAGTGGTTAAGGTGCCGGCCTGCGAACCCAAAGGTCACAGGTTCAATTCCCCACCCAGGGCACATAACCAGGTTGCAAACCAGGTCTCCAGTCAGGTCTGTGGCTGGAGGCAGGTGAAACGCAACCATACATTGATGTCTCTCTCCCTCTCTGCCTCTCTCCCTACCCCTCTTTCTAAAAATAATGAAATAAAATCTTCAAAAAAAAAAAAAAAAAAAAAAAAAAAAAAAAAAAAAAAAAAAAAAAAAAAAAAAAAAAAAAAAAAAAAAAAAAAAAAAATTCCCCCTTTAGCCATTAAGAAGTGAGCTGGCAAATTATTAAGAGCAAATACGTCAATACGTATAATGTATATAGCACTTACTAGGGACATTTACTTCCAAAAGCAGAAAACTATATAAATGGTAAAGGTAGGCTTTATTTGATGTCAAAGAAAAAAAAAGCAGTATCTGAAATGTTATTTGAAATAACTTAGTTTACCATATAAATTAAAACTGAGTCCTGGTTGGTGGCACAGTGGATAAAGCACCGGCCTATGAACCCAAAGTTTGCTGGTTTGATTCCCCAGCCAGGTCTGTACCTGGAGGCAGGTAAAATGCAACCATACATTGATGTCTCTCTCCCTCTTTCCCTTCCTCTCTCTCTGAAAATAATAAAATCTTAAAAGTAAATAAATAAAACCACCAAGATTAAAAGCCAACACGTGACATAAGTAAATACCTTCATCTATGATAAGAGCTATAAGCTTTAAATCATGATTTCTATTTATTTTTCTTTTAATAATAAGAGGGGAATGCAGAGTTTATGTAAAAAGAGTGGGTAGAGGGTACAAGTGTTGATGGGCTGATTGGGGAGTAGCTTGATGGTAAAAAGGAAGTAGAGGACGCAGACATCTGTAGTATAAGCAAGTGGCATCACTTTATCAAATGCATTTCGAAGGCTAGGCACAGAGGATGATGAGACTTACAGGAGGAACTCATATTTTCCACCACATCACCCCAGAAGTCACTTGAGTTTACATTCTATGAATAATAAAGCATGGTGAGGTCCAGGTGCTAAAAATCTGCTTATATGAGAGTGAGGATATAAGAAAATAAGAGAGATTCCCCCTAATTCTTTTTTTTTTTTTAAATAAGAATTTATTATTTTTTAGAGAGAGGGGAAGAAAGAGAGGCAGAGAGGGAGAGAGACATCAATGTATGGCTGCCTTTCATCTGCCTCCACCTACGGACCTGGCTTCCAACATGGCTTCCAACCTGGTTAGGTGCCCTGGCTGGGAATCAAACTGGTGACCTTTGGGTTTGCAGGCCAGTGCCTTATCCACTGTGCCACCAGCCAGTGCCTCTGCCTAATTCTTATTCCAGCATCCAAAATTTTTTTTTTTTTTTTTTAACGATTTTATTTCATCATTTCTAGAAAGAGGGGAAGGGAGAGAGGCAGAGAGGGAGAGAGACATCAATGTATGGCTGCTTTTCACCTGCCTCCAAGCCACAGATCTGACTGGAGACCTGGTTTGCAACCATGTTATGTGCCCTGGCTGGGGAATTGAACCTGCGACCTTTGGGTTCGCAGGCCAGCACCTTATCCACTGCGCTACCAGCCAGGCCCAAAGAGTTTTAATGAGAATTTTTACAAACTGCGGCTACCCAGGAACCTAGAAGTATCTTTCAGTCACTCTAATGATTCTATTCAGCCCCCAGCCCCCAAAGGATAAACCAAGTCACACCAACTAAATGGGAAAAAAGAGAAGAATAACCAAAAAACCCCAGTTCTCAACTGGTCATAAAGGAATTTAAATTCTGGTAGAGTCATTACACAATTTTAATCCTCACTTAAAAACTTTTCCTGAGAAAGCAAAACAGGGTAAGAAAAAATCTTTTTCCAGCCATGAGGCTTATTTGGGAAGAAGGCAGTGTGCCCAATCTAGTTTGATGGCAAGCATTAAATAAAAAAAGTGCTCTCCTAGAGAGTACCCTTGAACGGAGGCTATCTTTTGACAGAATAATTTGAATTTATAGCTTGAAATACTTTTTGGAGGGTTTTGGCACACTTAGGAACAAACCAGATTATCACTTATTGAGCATATATTACATACATTGTGAGGTATCCTTTTACTGGCTCCACACTGGAGATTAAGGGAAGTCTGACCTGTTGTGAGTAATGTGCCTAAGGCTAAGCCAAGCGGTGGCAGAAACTGAATAAGACCAGCCCGATCTTTTCACCACTAATTGTGTGTGTGTGTGTGTGTGTGCTAAACAAAAAAAAGCAACACCTGATATCAATTCTACACTATTTAAAAACTAAATAAGAATAATAGAGATTAAAAAAAAAAAGCTTATATTCTATGTGGGAAAGAAATATTTCTAAATGACTATTTGCAGAGATCTCTTAACAACTGTTTCTCTTTGGAAAAGGTAACTGATACTAACAACATGTGTATGTGGAAAAGAATTTACACTTACCGTTGGTAGACAATAAAAACTGAGCAGCATTTTTCTGGGGTAACCACCTAATTTTGTTGATCTTTTCTTCTATTTCTAAACTTTTCAAGTAGTCAAACTCTGGTTCATGGCTCTGAAAGGTGCTGTAAACATTATATTCTCCTCTGCTATGAGACTGGATTTTGTTCTAAAATGAAAACAAAAATATTTGGACCACTGTTGAGAAATATTTCAAAATAGTAAAATGTAATCAGTTCCAACAGATCTTGCAGGTTCTGATTAATCATTACCTGTACTGTATATAAAATTTTATTTATACATATATATATTTAATTATTCAAAGAAAAAAAAGGGAAAGCTAAATAAAGCCTAGTTATTAAGTCCAATTTACTAGGAAAAGTGACATTGAAATATGGATCAATTGGATTATTAATTTACCATTATATTTTGAATGGCATAGGTTCATACGGATCAAACTGAGCATCCTTAACAAGAGTGCTCATCTAAAAAGCAAAGATTAAATGAGAAAAAATTGTCAGAAACAGAAAAGCACACCTTCTTTATCTGCCCACTTTAGGTTCAAATTCTCAACCAGTTATTTAGTATATATTAGCCTCCTCCATTCCTTTTCTCTTGCTTGCCTTGAGGTAACTTACTGCTCAGAAACTCTGAAGAAAAATTTCATATATGTCACAGCACAATTTGACCCCACCTCCACCAAGACAGAGCTCTGTTGCTCAGAGTCCACTCATGTTCAGCACTGCCCAGCAAACACCAGCCCACAGCCCTGTCAACAACTGCTTAGTATCTTGAAACTAGCCTTCTTACGAGCCTCGCACACATTGATGATTATTTACTTACTATTCGGTGAGTATGAACATAGGTTAAGCTATTGAGACTACTTGTGAACTTCAGTTAACACCAATATCTTAGCAAAAGTGAGAATTCTAACCATGTTCAGAATTTCATTTTTTACCTATTATCAAAAGATTAAAAATCCTTCCATCAAAAATATTCTAAGTCACCTAAAGGTTGCTGGGTCGATTCCCAGCCAGGGCAACATAATTAGGTTTCAGGCCAGGTCTCCAGCCAGGTCTGTGGCTGGAGGCAGATGAAAGGCAACCACACACTGATATTTCTTTCCCTCTCTGCCTCTCTTCCTTTCCCTCTCTCCGAAAAATGAAATCTTAAAAAAAAAAAAATTCAAAGTCTAATTCACAGAAGAATCTCTGAAAAAATTTTGAAACAAAAGATACTGATAGGATAAGGCGCCGGCCTGCGAACCCAAAGGTGGCAGGTTCGATTCCCCAGCCAGGGCACATAATCAGGTTGCAAACCAGGTCTCCAGGTCAGGTCTGTGGTTGGAGGCAGGTGAAACTCAACCATACATTGATGTCTTTCTCCCTCTCTGCCTCTCTCCCTTCCCCTCTCTCTAAAAATAATGAAAATCTTTAAGAAAAAAAAAAAAGATACTGATAGTCAACTATTTTAAACAAAAGTGAATGATCAAATATAATGTTTAATGTTACTTGATAATGAGAATAGCCCATTAGTTATTCTCCATAAAAAAGAAAATCTCAGCCCTGACTAGTGGCTCAGTGGATAGGCGCTGGCCTGCGAACCCAAGGGTTCAATGGTTTGATTCCCAGTTAGGGCCCATAACCAGGTTGCAAGCCAGGTCTCGAGCCAGGTCCTTAGCTGGCAGGTGAACAGCAACCATACATTGATGTTTCTCTTCCTTCTTCTTCCCTCCCAGCCCTTCTCTCTCTCTCTAAACAAACAAACAAACAAACAAACAAGGAAAGAACGAAAGAAAACCTTACTGAATCATCATCTTAAAAGCTTGTTTTAGGTTGTTTTTTCCATTAGCTTATCTGGATCAATCATTCGCGATTACAATATATTTGGACTCTCTGACAGTGGCATCAATAGTTATTGGATGGGGTTGCCAACATTAAGAATGCAAAACATACCAAAGAACATAATCCACACTAGGGACATGAAGTGGGTAAAAAGTCAAAAAATAAAACAAAACTAAAAACCCTTCTCCTCATTACCATACTCCTACACAAACTAGACAATACACTTCATTAAACATATATGAGATCTATCATGAAAGTATTAAGTCAATGTCAATATACTGTATATTCATATGTTTGTGCTTTTCTTTAGTTATCATCAAATAAAGAGATTTAATGGTAAAATAAATTGAACATAATCCTAAAAGATCAGGAATAACTATATAGGTCTAAACATGATCTAAAAATAAATCATGTAGGCTTTTGGCAGTTTCAATAGAGTGGCAAGAACCAGTTCCTGCGCAAGAGGGGGGAAAATAAAAAAAGAGTATCATACAAGGGAAAAGCTGTGTCTAAGATTAAAAATGCCAGGCTGGGCTCATATATTAATTAACATTTATTCTCTCTTGAAACTCCACTAAAATTCAGTGAAGGACAAGAACAGACTGACAGCAGAGATGACACCAGCAGTCATAAATAGAAGAGGCCACAAAAGAGACGCATGAGTGCAAACTGACTCAGTGGATGCAGAGTGTTGAACCACTGCAAGCATCAGAATTTGGGGACGTGTGGCAGATGAGTCAGCACTGGGATCCCCAACAGCTGCCTCCCTGTTCCTCTCCTCCAAGCTACTGCAGCAAACTCTCCTATGTGTCTCCAGTCTTCCCTACCCTCCCTCCACTGGAGCCCAGGATAGATGGGTGTCAATATATTTTTGTTGCCAGCGAACTCTACAGCTTTCCGCCCTTCTCAGCTGTATACTGCTCTACTCTCCACTGTGTTGCTACAGGCTGGGGCACCCAGCTCGGGGACCAGAACCCACCCTTCTCAAGTGGAGCTCCCAGTTCCCTCCCTTCAGCTGCTGCCTCCAGTGGGGGCCCAGCCAGCCCTCTTGCCTCTGAGCCTGGCAGGTGATCACAGATTGATAGGATTACAACTGAATCAATTTGCCCAGCCTAGTGGTGTCTGAGCCTGGCGGCTTATAACAGTCTGATTAGATTAAAATGGAATTAACTGGCCTTGCTGAGTGGCACCTAAGGTGACCACTGATCACAGGTTGGTTTACAATACAGCTAATCAGTTCTGCCCAGCAATAAGTACACCTGATAGCTGAGCACAGATTGACTGGATTAAAAACTGAAGGGCAAAGACCAAAACAGTGGATCTCTGACTAGTTCCATTAGGCTGACGGAGCCCAGAATACGGAATGATCTGATATCATCAGAGTTGAATCCAGAAGTCAAGGCTGCACCTCTACACAACAGAGGGTTACGCCACAAAGGCAGGAACTCAAAAACACCCAACCTAAAAAGCAAAAGCAAACAAGAAGAGAAACTTAAAAATAGGGAAAAAAAGAAACAGTCTATCACCAAAAGGAAAGGAGGAATCCCCAGAAAGATTGCTAAATGAAATAGAGGCCAGCAAACTACCAGATATGGAACTCAAAATAATGATGATAGAGAAGCTCAAAGAAAACTACAAACAATTGCAAGGGAACTAGAAAGAACTCCACGGAAGCTACAAGGGACTTCCTAAGAACTACAGCAGCATTAAAATGGACATAGAAACCATCAATAAGAGCCAGGAGGAAATGAAGAATACAATTCCTGAATTGAAGAACACAGTGGACAGTGGGTAAGGCACCGGCCTGCGAACCCAAAGGTCACAGGCAGGGCACATAACCAGGTTGTAAACGAGGTCTCCAGTCAGGTCTGTGGCTGGAGGCAGGTGAAACGCAACCATACATTGATGTCTCTCTCCCTCTCTCCCTTCCCCTCTTTCTAGAAATAATGAAATAAAATCTTAAAAAAATAAAAAATAAAAAAAGAACACAGTAGAAGGAATCAACAGCAAGCCAGAGGAAGCAGAGAACTGGATCAGTGAGCTGGAGGACAATGAGAAAAATATTCCAAGAGAGTGCAACAAAATGGACAAAGACTGAAAAAACAATGAAGAGGTTGAAAAAGAGCTCCAGAACATGAGACATAATTAACATCCATAATGTAGGGATGACAGAAGGAGAAGAGAAACAAGGCATGCAAAACCTGTTAAAAAAAATGATAGAAGATTTCCCTAACTTGAGGAGTAAAAATGTTACTCAAGTTCAGGAAGCAGAGAGGATCCCAATGAAGATGAACCCAAACAGACCAACTCCAAGACACATCATAATTAAAACAGCAAATTTTAAAGACAAGGAAAGAATCCTAAAAAAATTAAGAGAGAAACAGCAAGTAATATGTAAGGGGGTTCCAATAATGTTATCAAATAATTATTCAACAGAAACAATACATGCCAGAAGGGAATGGTAAAAAACATTCCAAGTAATGGAAAACAAAGTCCTGCAACCAAGAATACCCTAACAAGCAACGGTCTCATTCAAAATGGAAGGTGAAGAAAATAAGGAGTTTCTCAGATAAAAGGAGGCTAACAGAATACATCTCCACCAAACCAGCACCACAGGAATGCTAGAGTCTGCTTTAAAAACATGAAGAAACAGAGAAAAGACAGAGGAACGGAGGTATAAAAGGGAAAAATAGCAATGAATAAGTATCAATAACCATAAATGTAAAAATGTAAATGAATTAAGTGTGCCAATCAAAAGACGTAGGGTAACTGAATGGATAAGAAACCATGACCCACATATATGCTGTCTACAAGAGACCCACCTCAGAACAAAAGATCTACACAGACTGAATGTGGAGGGATAGAAATATATATATATATATCAAGCAAATGGACATGAAAAAAAAAAAAAAAAAAAGGCTGGGGGAGCAATACTTATTTCAGACAAAATGGATTTTACAATGAAGGCCATAAAAAGAGACAAAGAAGGGCATGTCATAATACTTAAGGGAACAATCCAAAAAGAAGATATAACCCTTGTAAATATACATGCACTCAATAAAGGAGCACCCAAATATATAAGGAAAATCCTGGAGGACTTCAAGAGGATATGGATAGCAACATGCTAATAGTAGGGGATTTTAATACCCCATTATCAATAATGGGCAGATCTTGCAAGCAAAAAACACCAAGAACATAGTGGCATTGAACAACACTCTAGAGGAAATGGACTTAACTAATATATACAGAACTTTTTATCCCAGAGAAGCAAAATACACTTTCTTTTTAAATGCACATGGAACATTTTCAAAGATAGACCACATGGCAGGACACAAGAAATACAAGAAAACTGAAACCATACCAAGCATCTTCTTAGATCACAATGGCTTGAAACTAGAAATCAACCTCAAGGGAAAAAAAGCCAAAAACATTGTAACTTATGGAGATTGAATAACATGCTATTAAGTAACGAACGGGTTAACAATGAGATCAAAAAGTTTCTGGAAACAAATGAAAATGAATACACAACACCCCAAAACCTATAGGACACAAAAAAGGCAGTCATCACAGAGAAACTCATAGCAATACAAGCCTATCTAAAAAGGTTAGAAGAAGCTTATACAAACAACCTAAAACTACAAGAACTAGAGGAGCAACAAAGCCCAGAGCAAGCAGAAAGAAGAAAATAATCAAGGCCAAGCAGAATTAAACGACTTAGAGACTAAAACTACAAAGAATCAATAAATCCAGAAGCTGGTTCTTTGAAAAGATAAACAAATTTGACAAGCCTTTAACCAGACTCATCATGAAAAAAGAGAGGACCCAAATAAACAAAATCAGAAATGACAGGAGAAATCACAACCGATATCATAGAACTACAAATGACTAAAAAATTACTATGAACAACTACAAAGTGCACACAATCAATTGGCAATAACGTTGCATCTCCTTATATCACATGCTTATTAATTTTGAAAAACTGTTTCTAAGCTTCTGATTTAATATAATTATTTCAGATATAAAGTATTAAGTTACAAGAGCAAAGAACCTAGTATGAAAGAACCATGGACATGGACAACAAGTGGGACTGACTTTGTGGGGGAGTGGGTGGGCGGCAAAGGGGACAGAGGGCAGTAAAAAGGGAATGGATGTAATACAACAACAATAAAATTATATTAAAAATAAATTATGAGAGCACCAAAAAAAAAAAAAAAAAAAAGGAAAAAAATCTGAGAGCAACCCTCATGTTGACCAACTATAACTTCTGGACTATGTGCAGGGCCAACTGCTAAGGAAATTGTGGACTGCAATAACATCCTTTTATGTACGGTTTATAACGTGAACAAGGTGTATGTACGATGCTGATTCTGATGTCACCACAGCAACAAGGAAAACGCATAAAGGTATGCAAGGATTGCACAAGTCCAGATATCGTACACAGAATCCAGGAGATCATCAACAAAGATCCAGGACGTTTACCTTGACGTTTTGAGAGAAGCAGTTGTACTGCGGATGAACCAAGTTGCAAATGGACGTCATATCTGATCTTCCAACAAGATGGTGTACTAGCACACAACACCAAAAAGATGCAACAATTTCTCAGTGTCAATGTTCCTAATTCTGGTCAAAGGAAATCTGGCCACTTAGTTCACCAGACACAAATCCTTTAGGCTATGATGTATGCAGCATTTGTGAGAGAGAAGTTAATAAGCAACCTCATTCCAATAAAGAGGCTGTTAAAGCTAAGATTTAAAACATGATGATGTCCATGGAAAAGAAGTTATCAAGTGTGCTCAAGATTCTGAAGTTGAATCCAGTCTATTATTGCAGCAAATGGGGACTTTTTTGAACAATTAAAAAAATCGTTTATATATTTAAATTTATTTCAAAATACAACACTTTTGTGGTATGTTGCTTATTTTACTACAATTTTGCCAACTGACTGCACTCACCCTATACATGATAAGAAATTTGACACCTTGGGCAAAGTGGACAAATCTCTGGAAATGTATAATCTACTAAAACTGAATCAAGAAGAAGCAGAACGCCTGAATAGACCAATAACAACTAGTGAAATTGAGGCAGTAATTAAAAAAAAATCCCAACCTAGAAGAGCCCTAGACAAGACAGCTACACAGGTGAATTTTACCAAACATTTAGGGAAGAACTAATTCCTATACTTCTTAACCTATTTCAAAAGATCCAAAAAGAGGGAAGACTCCCAAACTCTTTCTGTAAGAGCAAGATTATTCTAATCCAAAAACCAGGTCAAGACACAAGAAAGAAAGAAAAATACAGGCTAATATTGCTGATAAGCAGACGCTAAAATTCTCAACAAAATACTGGCAAACTGGGTCCACCAATACATTAAATGGATCATAAACCATGATTAAGAGGGATGCATCCACTTCACAAATCAATAAATGTCATACATCATGTAAACAAAATGAAAGACAAACACCATATGATCATATTAATAGATACTGAAAAAGCATTTGATAAAGTACAGCAACCATTTATGGTAAAAAATGCTCAGCAAAATGGGAATAGAGGGGACATACCTCAACATAATAAAGGCCATATATGAGAAACCTGCAGCCAACATCATACTCAATGGACAAAAACTAAAAGCTTTCCCCATAAGAACAGGAACAAGACAAGGCTGTCCACTTTCTCCACTTCTGTTCAACATGGTTTTGGAAGTTCTAGCCATAACGATCAGACAAGAAAAAGGAATCAAAGGTATCCAAATTGGAAAGAAGGATGTAAAATCGTCATTATTTGCAGATGACATGATAGTGTACATACAAAACCCGAAAGACTCCCGAATCAGCAAATCAAGCAAAATATCTGGATATTAAGGCAATATTGAGAAATCAAAGGCATTAAAAAAAAAAGATTTTATTATGATTTTTACAGAGAGGGGAAGGAAGAGAGGCAGAGAGGGAGAGAAACATCAACGCATGGTTGCCTTTCACCTGCCTCTAGCTATGGACCTGATTGGAGACCTGGCTTGAAACCTCGTTATTATATGCTCTGGCTGGGAATTGAACCAGGGACCTTTGGGTTTGCAGGCCGGCACCTATCCACTGAGCCAACAGCCAGGGCTCAAAGGCATTTCTGTACACCAATAATGAAACATCAGAGATAGAAGTTAGGAAACAAATCCCATTTACATAGCAACAAGAAAAATAAAGTACTTAGGAATAAACTTAACCAAGGAGGTAAAAGACTTGTACTCAGAAAACTTTAGAACACTGAAGATTAAGGAAGATACAAATAAATAGAAGCATATACCATGTTCATGGATGGGAAGGATTAACATCATAAAAATGTCCATACTACCCAAAGCTATAGATTCAATGCAATCCCAATTAAAATACTAATGACATATTTCACAAATAAAGAATAAACACTTCAAAAATTTACATGGAGCTAAAAATGACCAGGAATAGTCACAGCAATCTTGAGAGAGAAGAACAAGGTAGGAGGAATCACTATACCAGCTGTCAAACCATACTACAAGGCTACTGTAATCAAAACAATCTGGTAGTGGCATAAGAACAGACATATTGATCAATGGAATAGAATAAAGAGCCCAGAAATAAACCCAGGACTCTATGGTCAATTAATTTTCCACAAAGGGAGAAGGAACATAAAATGGAGTAAAAATAGCCTCTTCAACAAGTGGTGTTGGAAGAACTGGACAGGGACATGCAACAAAACAAAACAAAACCAAGAACAAAAAACTAGACCACCAACTTACACCACACACCAGAATAAACTCAAGATGGATAAAGGACTTTAACATAAGCTGTGCCACTGTAAAAGTCCTTGAGGAAAACACAGGAAGTAAAATTTCAGATATCCTAAGTAGAAATATTTTTATTGATACTTCTCCAAGGACAAAGAAAATAAAGGAACAAATAAACAAATAAGACTATAATCAAACTGAAAAGTTCCTGTTCAACTACAGAAAGCAGCAGCAAAATTCAAAGGGAACCAATTGCATGGGAATATATACTTGCCAATAATACCTTAGACAAGGGTTTGATCTCCAAAATATACATAAAGAACTAATGCGACTAAACAGCAGGGAGACAGACAGCCCAATTAAAAAATGAGTAAAGGAAGAGAGGGGAAGATGGCGACAGAGTAGAGAGCAGTGCTGATGGTGTTCTCGAGTATCAAAGCAGCTAGAGGACAGGATAAGGAGCGTGAGACGTCTTCAGGACCCTAGGGATTGGAACGGGCAGCATCTGGACACAGGGGAGCACAGCCCAGAGGCTGGACAGTAGGTGAGGCATTCCCGATCGACCGCCCAGCTCTGGGCAGTGGCAGCTCTGCCCAGGGGGGCGAGTTTGACTGGGGCCAGTTCCGGGCTCCCTGGCGACTGGAAGTCTCAACAGTGAAGTGCGGGGGGCAAGGGCAAACACCATAGGGAACAAGAAATTGAACTCTTGCAGGGGAGGGACTGTGTGAGAGACTCACTCCGGCAACAGGGAGAGGAGGCTCCGCGTGGGGCTAGAGGCGGAGGAGAAGAGTCCTGCGGGAAGCCGGAGCGGGGGAGCGGGGAAGTGCACTCGCCGGGGCAGCGAGAGGGCCGAAAATGGTGCTGCTGGGCCACCGGGGAAGCAGCAGCCAGAAGCCCCTGCAAGGGGGGAGGCCCAGCCCTGTGCGGCCACGCGGGCCCCCAGGCTCCGCGGAGGCTCCAGGCAGTGAGCCAGCGAGCTGGGAACTAGTAGCGGGGGCGGCTGACCTGCCATTGCCCGAAACAAAGGCCGCACCACCCACGCCTGGGAGGGGCTCATCACAGAGGCCATGTAAAGGGCTCCGCAGAGAGCTGGTTGGCTTGGAGGAGTGGTGCCCGCCCCGGAAGGGCGGGACAGTGTAGGTGGACCACAGACAGTGTTGACTGACAGGGGCGGCCTCCTCCCGGAACTTCGGGGGTGGGGCCAGTCGTCACAGGGACCAGCAAAGTTGCAGGCTGCCCTGCAGGGGTGCTGGGTGCTCATCACTGGCAGGAACCTCTCCCAGGAGTGAGAGGGGGCACCCTGCGGGCTCCAGAACACAGGCAGCCCTAAAACCCAGCCAGGCTGCTGAAGGCCCAGCCTACCTGGGGGCGAACACTCAGAATCAGCCCTACTGTGACAATCAGAGGCCCTGCCACGTGCCAAGACTGGCTAGAATACAGACTATAGACTGTAAAGTCCTGACCACGAAAAAGAGGCAGCATCAGGAAAGGGTTTGCTGCCGATCTCAAGCACCTGAGTTATACCGAGAGCAATATGAACTATTAATCCCCAACATATCCTTTGCAAAAGTTACTCCTCACATATTCTTAATCCCCCCCATACCTCAATCCACCTAAATACCCAAGACCCTCCCCCTACTCTCAAATTAAAGTCTATTCACTCTGTGGCTGTAACGCATTCCCAGTCCTCAATCTAAGTATTCCTCCCTTCCCCAGCCTTTCTAAACCCTTTCTTTATTCTTTTCTTCCTTCCTTTTTTTTTAATTTTTCTTTTCCTTTTCTTCCTGGTAAAGCCCACAGGTTCTGGCTCCACCTGGACCAATCAGAAATCATAACGGGGGAACACACAGCTAAAACCTTTCTTTATTAATATTGATTTCTCTTTGTCTTGTGACTTTCTCCCCCCGCTCCTTTTTTTTTTCCTCTTCTTTTCTTTCTTTCTTTCTCCCTTCTTTTCTCCCTGATAAAACCCACTGGTCCAGGCTCCACCTGGACCAAACAGAGACCATAAAGGGTGAACAGACACCTAAACCTTATCTTTATTGATATGGATTTCTCTTTCTCTTGTGACTTTCTCCCTTTCTTTCTTTCTTTCTTTCTTTTTTCCCTCTGATAAAAGCCCTCAGGTCCAGGCTCCATCTGGACCAGTCAGGGATTATTAAGGGTGAACAGCCATCTAAACCTTTTCTTCTTCTTCTTCTTCTTCTTCTTCTTCTTATCGTTTTTATTTCTTTTTTCCTTTTGCATTTTTTTTTTGTTTGGTTTGGTTTTTTGTTTTTGTTTTTTTTTTGTTTGTTTCTTATTGTTATTGTTTTTGTTTCTGCTAAAAGCCCACAGGCCCAGAATACAACCAGATAGCCCAAATAAAGGACACACCAAGAACAGCAAGTGAAGAAAATCTGGGAGACGGCAACAGTGAACTTCAAAAATCTCCTATCACAGAAGGGTGCTCAACTAAGGCAAGGAAGCAAAGCAGGTTAACCCAAGGAAAGAACAAAAACAAACAAATAAATAAAGAGCAAGCAAGAACAGATACCCAAAATGGGGAAAAAAAGAATCAGTCCATCACCAAAAGGAAAGGAAGAATCCCCAGAAAGAACACAAAATGAAACAGAGGTACCTGGAATATCAGATAAGGAATTCAAAACAATGATGATAGAGAAGCTCAGTGAGCTCAGCCACATCAAAGAAAACTGTAAACAACTCCAGGAGAACTACAAAGAACTCCAGGGAAATTACAAAGAACTCCAGGGAAGTTACAAGGAACTTACTGAGAACTACAACAGCATGAAAAGAACATGGAAACTATCAATAAGTGACAGGAGGAAATGAAGAATACAATTTCTGAATTGAAGAATACAGTAGAAGGAATCAACAGTAGGCTAGAGGAAGCAGAGGACTGGATCAGCAATTTGGAGGATAATGTAGACAAATACTCCAAGACAGTACAAGAGAATAAAAAAAGGCTGAAGAAGACTGAAGAGGGGATAACAGAGCTGCAGGACAACATGAAACGTAACAACATCCGTATCATAGGGATACCAAAAGGAGAAGAGAACCAAGGAATGGAAAACCTGTTCAAAAAAGTCATGATAGAAAATTTCCCTAACATGATGAGTGAAAACATGAATCCAGTTCAGGAAGCACAGCGGGTCCCAATGAGGATCAACCCAAACAGACCAACACCAAGGCACATTATTATTAAAATGGCAAATTTCAAAGACAAAGAAAGAATCCTAAAAGCATCAAGAGAGAAAAGACAAATAACATACAAAGGCTCCAATAAGGCTATCAAATGATTATTCAACAGAAACAATTCAAGCCAGAAGGGAATGGCAAAAAGTATTTCAAGTCATGGTAAACAAAGGCCTGCAACCAAGAATACTCTACCCAGCAAGGCTCTCATTCAAGATAGAAGGAGAAATAAGGAGCTTCCCAGACAAAAAAAGACTGAAAGAATACATCTCTACCAA
>PVIW01005796.1:0-99076 GCA_004026585.1 Noctilio leporinus | reverse complement strand
TTTTTTTTTTTTTTTTAAGATTTTATTTCATTATTTTTAGAAAGAGGGGAAGGGAGAGAGGCAGAGAGGGAGAGAGACATCAATGTATGGTTGCCTTTCACCTGCCTCCAGCCACAGACCTGACTGGAGACCTGGTTTGCAACCTGGTTATGTGCCCTGGCTGGGGAATCGAACCTGCGACCTTTGGGTTCGCAGGCCGGCACCTTAACCACTGTACTACCAGCCAGGGCCCGGAAGCTTATTTTGATACAACTTAGTATGTTAAAGTTTACATGAAAGTGCTAACTTGATATTAAAAATCTTTTAAGACATCATCAACTCTGCTATGCCTTCCCAGTACTATTATTATCATCTTGCAATGCTCACACCTAGATATTTTTTAAAAGAATACATAATGATCAAATCATTATATCATGCCTGTCCAACTTTTTAGAAATATTTACTTTCCAACCTTGAACTTTTTTCACTATCTCTTGGAGCTAATTGTGACCTTAGAAATCATCTTGTCCAAATTACACCTTTTACAGATAAATAAACTGGTGTGCAATAAAGCTAAAGGGCTATCCTACAAGGAATTTAGAATTGACAAATACAGATACTGTCATTGAAGAATAAACAGAAATTTCTATTTCTTTTCCTTTGTTGTTGTATTGTTTTTGGTTTTAACTTTAAAATAAAAATACATCAGGGCATTTTACATATAAAATGTCACATAAAAATAGTTTCACTTTCAGAACTATGCTCACATAGAGTTTTTTTGTTTGTTTGTTTGTTTTCCAGTGACCTTCACCATAATATACTCCAAATTGTACCTGAAATAACATGCAGGTGAAAATATCTAATTTTATTGCTTGGGTAACTCATAAAATGGAGCCTGGAATTTCACCAAATTTTCAATGAAAATTCTCATTTAGAAATGAGGAGAAAAATGATGATGAATTTCAAGCCAACACTGTTTTGAAGGCTTTAAGTGGCTGCAAATAGGAATTATCAAGAAATGCCTCCTCAGCTCCCGCAATGAAGTGATGGCATGAGGCCGTAATAAGCACAATCAATTTTTATTAAACAAAATTGAAGGAAGCCTGTAAGATTTTTTGTCAATCACACCATTGCTGGAGCCATTCCCAGTTTTTTATCCTTTGAGCAGAAATGGTTTTCTTCAGTTTTAATAATAGAGCTTTCACTAAGATTTTCCAGGAATGAACAAAATGTACCCACTTCTAATAAATAGAGCCACTGTGATTTTTTAATATTAACACATTGGTGTATGACTAAGAATTTGATATGACTTTAATCCTTATTTATAATATGCATGTTTTGTTGTTACCTCTCTGATATAATAGCCTAGAGAAGGCAAGTGGTTGAACATTTGAGCCTTAAACATAATATTTTATGTTTGTTTTGTATTTTTATCTTAATGTCAGCATCACTAATATTTTTTCTTATCTATTGTCCGTATAGCAATAGCATTACTATTGAACTACTTAAATCATGTTTTTAATATTTGCAAGGTATTTTTGAAAATGTTTCTATTTAGTATCAAAAAACATTGATATTAGGCTACCAGGACTGAACTTGTGGATGTCAAAACAAGTAAAAAGAAAAGTTTATTATTTAAATTTACATCTAACAAACAGCAAAGTTATTTCAGGAGTCAATGAAAAATTGCACCAAATGGAGTTAACCAGTTGAAAAAGACTTTATCACACCAATTTCAACAGGGCTTAAGACTATTGCTTATTAGTTGAGTTTGTTCATTAGAGTCCACGTATGAGTGAAATCATACTCTATTGCCTTTCTCCGGCTGGCTTATTTCACTTAGCATGATGTTCTCCAGGTTCATTCATACTGCTGCAAAAGATAGAATTTTCTTCTTTTTTATGGATGAGAAGAATTCCATCGTGTAAATGCCTATAGTTGTTTTATCCACTCATGTACTCATGGGCACTTGGGATGCTCATAGATAGAGAGCAAATAACAGCTAGTGTGTGTGTGGGAGGGGTGAGGGTGGGGTGTAGGGAGGTTGGGGGAATTGAGCAAAAAGGAAAAAGGGCTCACAGATATAGACTACAGTGTGGTGATTGCTGAGGGGAGGGAGTGTGAAGGGATTAAATTTTAATGGAAAATTATACAATAAAGATTAGATTAAAAAATAAAATCAACTGAGAAGAGGCTTTTTAAAAAGACTATGGCACTAGGAGTGGCAAATTGAACTCAACTCTAGTTCTATTGCAATTTTTAGACTTACTGCAAAAGTCAAAATATTCTAAAAAGATAGCAGAATTTTCAAATACTGGGATAAGCTAGTGGAAAAGTACTCGAGGATTTTAGGAGGAAGTTGGTGGATGTGTTTTTGGTTGGTGCCTATGGGAGTTAGGTTACTTCCCAATCTCATACACAGACCCATAGACAGACTGGGATGGTGGTGATGGCTATCTTTCTTGGTGATTATATCGTAAAGGTAAGATGGCTCCCAGGTCCTTGAGAAAAACTGTCCTGAGCTATAGAAGATTTACAGCTTTCAGAGTTAGAGAACAAATTTACAGTTGCTATTTTTCTAAAGTAAGTGCTTGATAAAATATAATAATCTCTTTTTTTTAAGATTTTATTTCTTTATTTTAGAGAGAAGGGAAGGGAGGGAGAAAGAGAGGTAGGGAAACATCAATGTATGGTTGCTTTTCACCTACCTCCAGCTAAGAACTGGCTGGAAACCTGGCTTGCAACCTGATTATGTGTCCTGACTAGGGAAAAATATCATAATATTAAACTGAAATAGTTAAGTGCTTATGATTGTTTTATGTGTTTTTAAATAAAATGAACTCCACTGTATAATTTATATTAACTTTTAACTACTGTAAGTTTAACAAAATTAGTAATTATTGTTTATATTGCTTTTTCATATATAAATATATAAGCTCAGGTTCCATAGTAATCTACATATAAACAATTCATATAGATTTCTCTCTAATTCATTGTCATTTTTAAGTTGTTTTTCTACTAAGACAAGGGAATATAGGATAGATCAGTCTTTTCACTTGGCAAAAGTTAGAAGTGAAAAATTAGATTACTGTTTGAATTCTTTTATTTTTCAACACATTATTCAAAAGCTTAGAGATCTTTTCTTTTTAATACAAACTGCTTCTGTTACTGATAATATAATTCATATTGAATGAGAATTGACAGATTGGAATCAGGATTCTTGAGGGTTTTTACTTAGACTTGCTGTACCTCTCTACAAGAAAGTATGAGACTTTGGGCAAATAGCTTTACGTTTCTCCCTTTAGGGATCAGATTTTTCACCTGTGACCTGAGATTATTGAATTAAATAGTCTTTGATTATTGCATATCTATATTTCTGAGACACTACAGACTCATTCACCCAAGATATACCAGTTGGAAAAAAATCAAGATAGCTGATTCGATCGGCCTAATAAGAGACTGAATATCATCAGTAACATGTTGTTTTCACAGTTGTGACATTGCTGTCACAAGGTGTTTCTCTCTTTTAACAAAACTGCTTGATTTCAAGTTCTTGTAAGAACAGCAATAGTGTATCTGATTGCCAAAGATATTCTAACTATAAGTCCTAAACACTGGTGAACAAACATAGACAGGAGACATGGAAGAAAGTGCAAATGGAAATATCAAATAAAAGCAACACACAAACATTATTGTTAACCAGCTATCAAATGTGACACTTCCATATTCTCAGCAAAATGTTATGAACATTACTAGACATTTTGGAAACAGTTTAATTCCATGAGTCTCAAACTGGAGAGCAACATACACAGACAGAACATTAAATTACAAGGAACATTAGCTGAGAAAATCAGATTTCAAGAATTCTGGGGTGAAATTTTGGACTTCTGTATTCCTAAAATTAAATCAGGAGTTGAAATGGGTCAAGCTTTCTTTTTTGGGAGTCAGAGTGTGAATGTGAAGGATGATTATCTTACATGTGCTGTGAGTGATGGCAAATGTGAGTACTTTTAGGCCTTTGAGGAACCTATTGGTGGAGCTACCGTCTCATAGAGGAGACAATGTTCCTCAACAAATTTCAGAGGTTCTTCTAGCTTGTCACTTTACTAATCTGTGAATTCTTAATTTTTTATGATACAAAATCTACTGCTCCTTAAAAATTAATTTATGTTCTCACTGAATCAAAGCTCCATTGAGTTTTGGCTTACAAAGATGGTACCAACTCTAGACCCATGTGATTTCTGTATAAAACGAAAATGTCTAAATTCTGGAAGATAATCTAATATTTTTATAACATTTATTATGTAACAAATTATAGTGTAAGATATTTTAAAATATAATTGTAGTTAGAAATGTTGAAAGTTGAAAAGAAGGAAAATGAGAAATATGGTAGAATAAAGTTGAAGTAAGTTAAAGATACACACACACACATACACATGTACACATACACATACACACACTTTTACTCTCCTCAGTTTCATTTACCTGTGTAAACTTTGGTCCAAAATCATTAAATGAAAATTTTCAGAAATAAGCAATTTTTGGTTTAAAAGTATGCACAGTTCTGAGTAAAATGATGAAAACAGCTTCTTCCAAGGACATAATCACCCCTTTCTCCAGCATATCCACACTGTATGTGCTACCCACCAGTAATCTCTTAGGCAACTTGGGTATCAGTTTGACTGTTGTAGTATCTTGGTATGTGTTTAAGTCACACTTATTCTACTTAATACTGGCTCTGCAGTGCAAGGGTAGTGATGCTGGCAATTACAATATGCCAAAGAGAAGCCATAAAGTACATACTACATAATGTCAAAAGGTCATCGGTAGCCATATGTGGTCAAAATGCCATGTCATCCACTTCATTTCATCTCATTACATTGGAATGTTATCACACTTCATCACAAGGAAAAGGGTGAGTGCAGCACAATAACTCTCACAATACTTTTATTCACATAACTTTCTATTACAGTATATTGTTTTAATTATTCTATTTCATTGTTGTTCTTAATATCTTACTGTGTAACAACCCTAAGTTAAACTTTATCATAGATATGTATGTATGGGAAAAAATGTACTATAGGTAGGGGTTTGTACTATCCAACATTTTAAGCATCTGTTGGGATTATTGGAACATATTCTTCACATAGGTAGGGAGGGACTACTATATATGAAATTCAAAACATCCTGAAATCATTGAGAATTTTGACATGCATGTGTTTCTCCCTGAAGCTTTACACAGTGAAACTGACAATGAGATGATGATATCGACCAGAAATAAATATGTAGTAAGCCTCAGCAGTCATTCTAAAAGCTTATAAATGGATATACCTGTTTACTTATTTTAGATATAGATTTTCTATTTGAGAAGACTCAGGTGAGTCTGAACCTTACCCATTCTTATGAGTTCTCCTGCAGTGACATTTAAAAATCACACATAGGCATTTGGAATAAAAATTATTAGAATGGTTTGCAAGTAAAGTGAGAGTCCTTGGCTAGGGACAAGATGAAGAGATGAAAACCAACATATAAACACTGATGCTTTGTTAAGGTCACTTTCTGAATTTTCTTTAAAGATAAAACTCAAGTTGTGACAAAATTTTGTGACTCTTGCTCCCTTATAAATAAAAACAAATATGTTTTTATTTAAATGAGGCATTTGTGTTTTAATAAGCTGTATACATTACAGAACCCTATACTGAATACATTTTATGTGCATAAAGCCATGTCATACAATTGACAAAATGGTTGGATTTAACTTACTTATGTTTAAATAAAAGAGAAACTTTCATTGTTATTGGCCAGAATGAAGACAGTTATGAATATATGCTCATTCACTAATATTTCAGAATAAACTAATTGTTGAAGAATTTTTCAAATATATGTATATACATCATGCAAAGTAGTGAAGTAATAGCCTAAATCAATGGAGTTATATAATTTGCAGAAATTATTAGTCATTCCATCATTCATCACTTTTTTTGGTTCTTTAAATTTATTTTTTATCTTTTTCTTTCTTTAATGTGTTCCATGGGGTGAAAATGAAGGTAAATTTATTTTAAAAGTCAGAATTCTGTGCGTTTTTATTTTAGGTTAATCTGCAATAAAATAGGGAGCTCACTCTCTTAATAAATTACACAACAAATGTGTTAGTTGTGGGGAGAGAATTAGATTGAGATTTTGAGATTAAGATTTAGTAGTTAATGTTCTTAAGAGAAAAGGAAATTACCAAGTAGGTAAACATCTGGATCAGCTAAATAAATACATGATACTTATATTACTGGTTTACAGAGTTACTGAAAGATAGTTCTTCCTAAGTTCAGATACTCCCAAGCCAAATCAATATGGCAAATAAAAAAATTAAGCAAACCTTATGGCAAATAATACATGTCCTTATTTATTTTAAAGATTTTATTTATTTTAAGAAAGAGGGGAAGAGAGAGAGGCAGAGAGGAAGAGAGACATCAATGTATGGTTGCCTTTCACCTGCCTCCAGCCATGGACCTGGCTGGAGACCTGGTTTGCAACCTGGTTGTATATGCCCTGACTGAGAATTGAACCAGCAAACTTTGGGTTTGCAGGCCAATGCCTTATCCACTGTGCCACCAGGCAGGGCTATACGCTTATTTAAATACATAATTTTATGATTATTTTAAATTTTTAGCTCCCTTATACTGCCTCCCCTTGCAATCACCACACTGTTGTATGTGTCCATGAGTACTTTGTCCTTTTTGTTTAGTCCTTCCATCCCATAACCTCTCCAACAAAGTAGCTATCTACTGCTCTCCATCTATGAATCTGTCCCCAGTTTTCATATTATTTCATTTTGTTCACTAGATTCCACATATGAGTAATATCATTTGGCATTTGTTTTTACGTGGCTGGATTATTTCACTTAGCCTAATGTCTTCTTGGTCCATCCATACTGTCACAAAAGGCAAAATTTTCTTCTTTTTTATGTCTAAGTAGTATTCCATTGTGTAAATTACCCATAGTTGTTTTATCCACTCATCTATTGATGGACATTTGGGCTGCTTCCATATCTTGATTATAAATAATGCTGCAATGAACATAGGAGTGCTCATTTTCTTTCAAATTATTGTTTTGAGTTCTTTCAACTATATTCCCAAGTGGGATCACTGGGTCAAAGGCAGATCTATTTTTTATTTTTTGAATTATCCCTAAACTGCTTTCCACAGTGGTTGCACCAGTCTGCATTCCCACCAACAGTGCACAAGGGTTCCCCCATCTCCACATCCTGCCAGCACTTTTTGTTTGTTGTATTATTGATGATGGCCAGTCTGACAGGTATGAGATGGTAACCCATCATGGTTTTAATTTATATTTCTCTGATGAGTATCTATTAGACCTTGAACATCTTTTCAGATGTCTGTTGGCCATCTGTATTTCTGCCTTGGAGAAATATGTTTATTCATTTTTAATTGGATTGTTTTATTGTTCTTGTTGAGTTTTTTAACTATTTTAAAAATTTTGAATATTAAAGCTTTTTCAAATGTATTGGCAAATATGTTCTCCCATTAAGTGGTTGTCATTTTATTTAACTGATGATTTCTTTAACTGTGCAAAAGCATTTTTGTTTGATTCAGTCCCATTTATTTATTTTTTCTTTTGTTTCCCTTGCCAAAGAGATATATCTGGTAAAAACTTGTTTTGAGCAATGTCCAAAATTTTGCTATGTTTTATTCTAGGATTTTATGGTTTCAGGTCTAAGTAAACAATAAAAGCACATGATCATATCAGTAGATACACAAAAGGCATTTGATAAAATACAGCACCCTTTCATGATAAAAACTCTCAGTAAGTTGGAATAGAGGGAACACACATAAACAAAAAAAAGACCATATATGACAAACCCACTGCCAGCATCATACTCATTCGGAAAAGACTACCAGCATTCCCCTTTAGATTGGGAATAAGGCCCTGGCTGGTGGCACAGTGGATAAGGCACTGGACTGCAAACCCAAAAGTTATTGGTTTGATTCCCCAGCCAGGGCACATAACCAGGTTACAAGCCAGATCTCTAGCCAGGTCCATAGCTGGAGGCAGGTGAAAGGCAACCATACATTGATGTCTCTCTCCCTTTCTTCCTCTCTTCCTTCCCCTCTCTCTAAAAATATTAATAAACTTAAAAAAAAAAAAAAAAAAAAAGGAAGATTGGGAGTAAGACAGGGATGTCCATTTCTACCTCACTTATTTTACAAAGTACTGGAAGTCCCAGCCAGAGAAATCAGACAAAAACAAGAAATAAAAGGCATCCAAATTGGAAAGGAAGCAGTAAAAATGTCTTTATTTGCAGATGACATGATATTGTACATGAAGAACCCCAAAGATTCCACCAAGAAACTAATAGACCTGATAAACCAATTTAGCAAAATAGCAGGATACAAAATTAATATCTAGAAATCAGTTGCACTTTTATATGCCAATAATGAACATAAAGGGAAATTAAGGAAATAATCTCATTTACAATTACTTCAAAAATAATGAAGTACCTAAGAATAAATCTAACAAAGGATATAAAAGACCTGTTCTCAGAAAATTATAAAACATTGAAGAAAGAAATTGAAGAAGATACAAATAAGTGGAAGTGCATTCTGTCTTCATAGATAGGAAGGATTAAGCTAATTAAAATGCCCATACTGCTCAAAGCAATCTATAGGTTTAATGCAATTCCAATAAAATTCTAATGACATATTTCATAGAACTATAACAAGTATTTAGAATTTTTTAATGTAACCACCAAAGGCCCCACATGGCAACAACAGAAAGAACAAAGTTGTGCAGGAATCATGCTACCTAGTATCAAACTATACTATAAGACCACAGTAATTAAAACAGCATGGCACTAGCATAAAAACAGACACACGGAAAAATAGAACAGAATAGAGAGCCCAGAAATAAACCCATACCTTTATAGTTAAAAAATAGTTAACAGAGGAAGCAAGCACATACAATGGGCTAAAGATAGTTTATTCAGTGAATGGTGTTGGGAAAATTGGACAGATACATGCAGAAAATAAAAATATACTACCTGATAATACACATAAGAATAAATTCAAAGAACATATATTTTTGGTAGTTGAATAAAGAATAAACATTTAATTCACAGTTTAATATGAACCAGGCTCAATAATAAGTAGACATGATAGAATAATAAATAAAACAAATAATAGATACTACCAAAAAGTTCTCTCCTACTAAATAGGAGATAATTTAGTAATTTTATATACTAAAATTAAAAATATATACTTAAATATTCAATACGGTACAATCACTATATTGATAAAAATAGTTATAGACCCAACCAAAACAGAGCTGATTCTTATAAGCTTTGTCAACAGAAATGACTCAATGAAAGCTTCGAAGCTCTGTAGAGTTGATTTTGAACATTCTTTTGAATTTCCCTAGGAGGAAAAGGAGGAGACCAATTTAAAAAATATATTCACCAAAGGGTATGTTTATTAATTTGATGAAAGAGAGGGAGAGAGAGAAACATTGATCTGTGGATCAAACCCATAACCTAAGTATGTTCCTGGTCAGGTATTGAAGCAGTAACCTTTTAGTGTACTTGGACAATACTCTAGCCAAATGAGCTACCCTGGAGGGGCAAAGAGGAGACCATCTTTGTATAACAAAATCAACAAAAGCATGAAACAGCTCAATATTTTAGGCAGTAAAAATTATTATTTTTAAATATTTTATTTATTATTTTTAGAGAAAGGGGAAGGGAGAGGGGCAAAAAGTGAGAGAGACATCAATGTATGGTTGCCTTTCACCTGCCTCCAGCTACAGACCTGGCTGGAGACCTGGCTTGCAACCTGGTTATGTGCCCTGGCTGGGGATCAAACCAGCAACCTTTGGGTTCTCAGGCTGGCACCTTATCCACTGTGCCACCAGCCAAGGCCAAAAATTATTTTTTTGTAAACTAGTGGGCTCAGGCGTAGAATCTACAGATTTTGGGAATTGAGTAGGAAAGACTAAAATGGTGGCCTAAGTATCTCAGACATGCTAAGGCAGCTGAATCCTAAATGTGATGGGGAATCATAACTGATGGTAAACAATAAGTAACATAATTAGATTTTTATTTTAGAAAGGTCATTTTGTCAGCATTTAGAAGAACTTAAAGTAAGAGCTTGTTCCAGTCTCCCAACTGAATCCCCCTATACTCTACTTCCCTAGCTATGGAGACTTTAAATGGGTTTATTGAGAGCCATCACCATAGCAATACAATAGCTGGTATCATAAAAAAATTAATCAGGGATCTTTTATGTAATTACACTTTACTCCAATGGCTCCAATGGCTCATGAAAAAAGATGCATTCTTGAGTATTTTGCATTTTTCCAGCCTCTGGTAACCTCCTTAGTATATTAATTACATGCCATAAGTTTGGATGGAGTTAATTATAAAAAAATGTTTTCAAATATTATTAAAGACATATACTCAAGGTTTGCTATGTTAAACAAAATATGGATCATAGTCTTCCCTTTATTTTTCCTGTTTCACAGTCCTGCATAAGCATTAAATGAATCAATATATTACACAGTCCCATCCTAGGCAAAGTCTTTTCCATCCCATCTGCCAATCCAAATGTTAAACTGTAGAAACAAGAGAATGGCCTCTTGGTAGCCAAACTTATAGTAATGGTTTTTCAGCAAAACACAAACTATTACTATATAATACAGTGGACATCTGGTATTCACTCCAGAAAAACAGAGCTCCAAAAAAGGAGAGCAAAAGTGAGTGGGAGTGGAATGCACACAGAATAAAAGACATTAATGTCAGAATATCAGATATAAGTGTTTCCTTCCAAAACTATAATCACTGGTAAGCAAGAAAAGCCACAGACCAGGAGGTATTGAAGAATGTGTAGACATACAGTCAACACAAGCAATCCATTTTCACAACCTTTGAACCCTGAATTGAGCTGAAATACCCTTTAGGGGGTAGCATTGGTGGCAGTTAAAGAAGAGAAGCTGCACTGGCCACTGTCTTGGTGACAGGTTCTCCTTGTTCTTCTCATTTAAAGGGACATTCTTACATATTCTCAGATGATACAGGTGTAACTTTGCTCAGTAACCTAAGAATTCTGGGGTGGGATTGGGAGTTGGGTTGTGCAGCAAGCTGAGAGCTCATGTGAAAGCAACTGTGAGCCAAAAATTATTTTGAAATATCATATTATCAACTTTTAATATTTTGGAAGTGACAAAATATAATGAAAAAAAATAAATGAAAATAATTGCATTATAGTTCAAAATCTGGTATACTACGCTCTAAATGTATATCTCTAAGAGAAAAATACTTATACATAACTGTATTTTTGGTAGCAGAAAGGATATACTTGTAAAGCTTAATTAATGCAGTTGATTTTAGATCAAGAAGTTAACTGTGATGTATATTTTAAAATTAAGAACATGCAAGGACATGATAATTATAATTAAATGATATAATTTTTATATCTTTAATAAAATGTTAAAGCTCAATTTAAAAATAAATATAATTGCTAATTATATAGTGATTTCCTATTAAACAAAGGTAGTTTCCTGATAGAAAGTAAAAGGCCTACAAAAAGGTACAAATGGCCTCTAGAATGCATAATTGAACATATCTTTCAATGCCTTACTGAACTTTGAATTTTTCTCATATTAGTTTCACAATCCAGGAAATATTAGAAACATTAATTAATTCATTTATATACTTCTCCATTCACTCAGTCACTCACCAAATTCTTGAGTGCTTACCATGTTCTGTGACTGATATAAAACTGAGTAATATTCTTTGATGAAAGGCATGTTGACAATTGACCAAAAATAAAGCTGATGGCAAGAAAAGCAAAGACAAAGATTAAAATGAGCAGCAAGCCACAAAGACTGTAACAAACTGAGAATCATTTAGCGCAAGGACAACAAAGCTATTCACAACCAACATATTGTGTTAGTAAATTTTCATCTAAGAACATGTTCAAGAGGTTGTAAACTTTGCATTGACTTAATAATAATATGTTAGGGCAGGAGTAGCATTTGATTAGAATCTACTAAGTAGCACAGATATTATTCTCATTGTACTGAGTTTCAAAGAAATTATTGCATATAATTTGTCTGAAGTTTCAAAGCTACAGAGCAGGGTCACCCTATATGAAAAGGCCAGCCTTCCTGATTTGAAGCTCTGTCTCTTAGGGACTCTGACTTCTTAATGGAAGAAGGGGGTTGTTTAGAATTTATCATTATCAGAAAAATGCCCTTTCATAAAATAGCTTTGTCTCTGACATGGCCAGATAAAAGAAGCCTATTTATTATATTATTTAACAGTGTCAATAATAAATATTTTAAATGTTAATATTTAAAAAGGAAAAATTTGTTGAAGACATACAAAGGGCCCACAGGCACATGAAAGAATGCTCAACAACACTAGTCATCAGAGAGATGCAAATTAAAACTGCAACAGATACCACCTCACACCTGTCAGAATGGCCATCATCAACAAATCAACAAACAACAAGTGCTGGCAATGATGTGGAAAATAGGGAACCCTAGTGCACTGTTAATGGGATGCAGACTGGTGCAGCCACTATGGAAGACAATATGGAATTTCCTCAAAAAACTAAGAATAAAACTGCCTTATGACCCAATGATCCCACTGCTAGGATTATACCCAAAGAATCCTGAAACATCATTTCAGAAAAACCTATGCATCCCTATGTTCATAGCAGCACTATTTACAGTAGCCAGTGCTGGGAACAACCTAAGTGTCCTTCAGCTGATGAATGAATCAAAAAACTGTGGTACGTTTACACAATGGATATCTTTGCAGCAGAAAGAAAGAAAGAACTCCTACCATTTGTGATAGCATGGATGGAACTGGAGAGTATCATGCTTAGTGTCAGGCAGCAAAAAATAAATACATGTTCTCACTTAATACAGGAGACTACTGAACAAACAAACAAATAAACAAAACAGAACCAGAGACATGAATACAGGGAACATACTTTCAGTGTATAGATTGGATGTGGTGGGGAAGGGGGAGAAGAAGGCAAGGAAGGGGAACAGTTTAATCAACTGTTTAGGGGAACTAGCATGGATGACTCATGGATACAAACAACACATGGGATTGACTGTGGAGGGCGGATAAGGAATGTGAGGAAGGGGAGAGCAGAGGGGGAAAATGAGATGAATGTAATATAATAACTATATATATATATGTTTTTTAATAATTAAAATAAAAAATATTTAGGTAAAAATATAAATAAATAAAAATAAAAAGGGAAAATTTGTCAATGTGAACCCCTATGTTTCTGCTATAACTGTGAGTCTAAGGTAAAATGTTTCATTTCATTTCCAGTTAGGTTTTCCTTCCCTCTTCCTCTTCTCTTCTTCTTGCCTTTCTTTCAGTTTTCTAATTTTTAATTCATTTTAAATTCTGAAAACTTACCAAAACTAGTGAGAGTTTCTGAAAACACATCTTTCAGCTTAGTGTTCCCTTTTCACACAACCAGGAAAGTAATGTTGATAAAATACCACCCACTGCTAAACTACAGATCTTACTTAAAATTCAGGGTTTTTTTTTCTTTTTCTTTCCCTATGAATTCTTTTGTGCTGTTTGAGGATCCCACATTGTATAATTGTGTCTGCTTCCTCTATTCTAACCCATGATATGTTCTCAGTTTTCCTTGTCTTTCATGGCCTTGAAACTTTTGAAGAGTGCTGATTAGTTATTTTTGCAGAATGTTCTTGAATTTGTGTGTCTGATGGGGTTTCCCTCGTTATTAGACTGACACAGATTTGAACACGAATCCCAAAAATGTGACGATGTGTCCTGCTCAGTACATCATCTCAGGTAACATATTACTGCTTATTGTGTTAAACTTGATCATTTGGTGAAGGTGTTTTCTGGGTTCCTCCACTAGAAGTTTCTATTTTCCATTTATAATAAAGATCTTGAAGGAAGATTCTTTGAGACTATGCGAATATCCTGTCCCTCCTCAAAATCTCTACTTCACTCTTAGCATATGCCTCATACAGGTTATTTAAGCTCTCTGCCTCCATTTCTATATATTTAAAATATCAATAATAATTGTTTTTATTAATATAGGCATTTATAAGTATTATATAAAGCATGTCATGTAAAGTGCTTCAGAAAATTCTACTGTAGAGTAAGCCTTCAGTAAATATTTTATTAAAAAATGTAACTGTGAAAAGCTCCAAAGAATGAAAAATAGTTAAATAAAGAAACATGAAAATCCCAACAAAGGGCCCAGGAATGATGAGTAATAGGATTGTGTCTTATTTTAAAGATCCTGAAAGAGTGGAAAGCATAGAAAGCAGTGGGTAAAAGCTGAGAGATGGAACTGTAGAGGTTGGAACAGTCTTGTTGCCATATGAGGGATTTGAGCCCAAACCCTAAGGCCTTCCTTTAGTCTAAAGAAATAGGAAAGATCCTAAGAACAGCCTTTTGACAATTTTAAAATCAAGCAGCAACACAGTCAGATATGTAGTTTTAAAATAGTCTGTCTACCTGGCTGGTGGCACAATGGATAAGGTGCCAGCCTGCAAACCCAAAGGTTGCTGGTTTGATTCCCTAGCCAGGGCACATAACCCAGTTGCAAGCCAGGTCTTCAGACAGGTCTGTAGTTGGAGGCAGGTAAAGGGCAATCATACACTGATATTTCTCTCCCTACCTCTCTCTCTAAAAATAATGAATAAAATCTTTTTAAAAAAAGTCTGTCTATAACTCATGTAATATTCTGAAAGTGCAATGGAAAGCCTGGCTCTCCCCAGGCCTCCAGTTGGGAAGTCTAAATACTGGAGACTAGAACAGAATGATGACAACAGAGATGAAAAAACAAAAAATGGATTTCATCATCTTCCTTTTGGATCCTTTTTACTCTGTGCATTTTCTACTTTACGGAAAAATCCCAGCCATTTGCCTACACAGGACAACTAAACATTACCCTAGAATGTGACTCTTTTTGAACATAGACTATGAAAAGTCAGATTTTCTTATTTTACTTTCACAAAAACCCTATGGCATAGGTACTTTTATATTTTAAATTCTATAGACAAGGAAACTGACATTCAAAAACATTAAATAATCCCATGCCTTCCAAATAGATCCATTTTTCTAATCAATCACTCAATGTTATTTATTCTAAATTTGAAGTATTTCTTAAATAATGACTTCTTTCTGTAATCTCTGCTGCCTGCTACTAGCTAGGCTCAGGTTTCCCCAACATACCCACCAACTTCCCTCTAACTGGAAGATTTCTTCCATCATTGCTTCCTGATGTCCATCCCACTCATAAAACTGGAGTAATTACCTTAAAAAGCAAATTATTCCATTAACCAATGTCACCCTAATACATTTAATTTTTAAAAATATTTTATTTGTTATTTTTAGAGAGAGGGTAAAGGAGAGAGAAACATCAAAGTATGGTTGCCTTTTTCACCTGTCTCCAGCTGTGGACCTGGCTGGAGACCTGGCTTGCAACCTGGTAATTGTACCCTGACTGGGAATCAAATACCAGCGACTTTTGGGTTTGCAGGCCAATGCTCTGTCCATTGTGCCACCAGCCAGGGCTAAATTTAATTTTTAATAGTAAAAATAAAATAAACTATAGGCTTAGGTAAAAAAAAAAAAAAAAAAAAAATCAAATGCGAGCATCTTCACCCCTGCTTAAAATCCCTTACTGCTTTTCTGTTGCACTCAGGCTAAAAAGCACATAATTTAGTTCTAATGAATTTCCTCTCATTTCCTCTCCAGCCTCATCAATCAGCAACCTCACTTCTGTTCTACTTTTGTTTTTATTTCTCCCACTTTATCAGCCTGTGCACCAACCAATTGAAATAACTTGTAGTTTCTCTGAACGTACCGTTATTTTCAGCTGCTATTTGTACTTGCCAGTAGCCCCATTTCTGTGACTTCTCCATCTTATTTTTTCATTTGGGAAGATCTTGAAGTTGTCCAGAGTTTAGTACAGACTTTTGCTTTTCTAGGAAAAGCTCTATTTTTCAGAAAGACTGAATTTATGCCTCTTAGGTAATCCCATACACCTTGTACTTACATCTATTACTGATGTTAATACTACTTATGGGGCAAAAGTGGCTTACAATTGTGAGTATGTGAAACAGATTCCTGTATTATTATTTATTAATTATCATATAACTTTTCATATGAACAACTGTAAACCTACCTTTGTCCCATGTTATGTATATGTCCTATATATGTTTCTGGGTGTTCTATTCTTCTTCTTGTAAATAATAACTTGTTTGATAGCCAGTGTGATGTATACTTTATCCATCATTATATTGTTAATGACATAGACAGCATACACTCCATGATAGGTATATAACATGTAACTTATAAATACATGGATTCAATTCAACCATTAGAATAGCTGAATGAACAAATAATATAATAACTATACACATGAAATGGTTCTGGTGTTCATTTTTAATAACAATGTAAAAAGAATATTAAGAACATTTCTAGATTTTTTAAATATAATATTCACACCTCCACACATATGAATAAATGAATTATAAAATCCAATTAGATACATATTTACATGACTGTATGAAATAGGATGTTCTTTTCTATCTCTCATTCTAATCTAGTTCTTGTATCTGTATTTAGATAGCATTTATACAATTGTAGCAATGATTACCACTAAAATATTGTGACAGTCTTCAAATTACATAGACACCTTAAATTTGTGTTTCTCATTCTAATGATTTAGAAAATGACTTTCTTTTAGCTCCAGATTCTTGGCTTTTCTTTTTTATTGGAAATCCCTTTCCAAACACAAGATCTGGAGTATAATCAATCATGGTTACTGATCTCAAGCCCTGCCATTTCATAATTTGGTTGCCAAAAATGCTTTTATGTCCCTGGAAGAAATAGATTTTGAGTGTGTTCCTTGGCTCATCAGACATGAGCATAAAGTGGCGGGAACAAGAGCGTAACATGGGGAGATGGCAGATTTGGCATTTAGAAGAGGCAACATCAGAGGTCTCAGCAGGACACAGCATTTTGAGTCACTGCATAAGCGATATGTCATGAGTCCAACCTGTTCAGCTCTCTCCTGCCTAGGAAGGCTGATCCTTGATTAATATCAAGTCAAATAGTCCTGTCCTTTTATTAGTAAGCCTGAGGTTAAAGATGAGTTCTTATCTGTGAATGTTTTAACTCCCATTTATAAACCATGGATACATTTTTTCCCCACAAATCAATTCCAGTCTTCTGAAGCTTTTCTGATTTAACAGTTGTCTATTTAAAAGGTTTACATAAACAAGAAAAACACAATGAAAGTATAGAAATCATTTATACTCAGTGTCTATGTCTAAGAATAAAATTGACTTTTTATCTTTAGTGGGTTTTCAACATGCACATAATTTTAATTTTTCACTAAAGCCATTGGAGCATGTCCTGATATTGTGATCTTGATAGTGGTTGTATGAACAAAATAGACTAGTTGTTGTGCATTATGCATGAGTGGAAGTCCGGAAATCAAGATATTGGATTTGTGGCTTATGTTACCTTTGTGTGACCTTAGCCAATTCACTCAGATTCTTGAGCCTCAATTGCCTTGGCAATAATCAAGTATAATCTTATTGCCAATAATGAACAAACACAGCTTATCTTTGCTGATGAGAGTTTATTATAAAGATATACACTAAAATGTCATGATATAGGAAAGTATGTTGACTATTTTAAAATAGCCTGGATCTTGTAACTTCAAAACTGCAATGATAAAAGCTAAGAGAAAAAATAAATAAATACAAATAAACATCATATAAGGTACAACCAGAAGTGTAGTATTTCACGCTATTCATATGTACGTATTCTAATAATGTAAAGATATGTCATATGACTAGGTAAATTTATCAGCATCTAATATGGTTCAGTCCAGTTAGAAAAAGCTGTGTACCAAGCCACCTCAAAGGCAGTTGGTTGGCTTTTATTATGATCTGTCTAACTAGATTGTCTTTGAATCAGAACTCAATTCTTATTGTACTCAATTGTATGAGTATGATACATCTTTGTAATTTATTCAGACAAAAAATAATGATACATCTTTGTAATTTATTCAGACAAAAAATATTGGGAGCAATTTCTTCAAGAGGGAACTGAGTAGATTTGGGGGGTCATTTTGATTAAAGTACTTAAATAATATGTTTCTAGAAGTTATATATAGACATATATATATACACACACACATGTATGTATAGAGTCATACCTCAGTACTCACCAGTTTCAGAACTCATCAAACCCTGTACTCATCACATTTTGATGAGAAACATGTTTCAGCACTTGGCACTTGCTCTGAACTTGTCACATGTGCTAGAACTTGTATGAGTCACTATGCCACCCAAAAGAAAATGTTTCATTATTAGTACACATCAGTTTCAGTATTTGTCATGGGTCTGGGAACAAATTAATGATAAGTACTGAGGTACCACTGTATAGACATATACATACATACATAGTTACCTGTATGGTGCATATACACTTATTAATTATATAATATTAAGTAAATTATAAGTCACTACTATATCATGATAAATTAGTGATTTTAAAGAATGTTATGTGTGTTTTTAATGTATTATCAGTTGTGAGCAAGATGTCATTTAATAGATTAAAATATATTCAATTCTAATTATTATAAGATCTCAGGAAGTTTTTAGGTAAAAAGGATTTCATGGAAATCAATTATATGATATTGTTTGACTAATACAATCAATCCTCATTTTTGTGGTTTCTGTTTTCAAATTCATCCATTTTCTAGAATGTATTTGGAATTTCCAAATTAACATCTGTGAGATTTTAAGTTGTTCACTAACATTCTCAGTGTGAGGAAACTTTTGAGTTACTCTGGTCATGCATTTCCAGTTAAGGTTGATCAAGGCAAAAATCTGCCTTTTTGTTTCAGTTCTTGCATCTTCTGCAGTTTCTTAATTACCATATGTTTTGCATTTTTGTGCTTTCTGGGGGGTAATTTTGTTGTTTAAAGTGGACGCCAAGCACAGTGTTAAGTGCTACCTAGCATCCCTAAGCACAAAAAGGTTATTATTTGTCTTACAGACAAAAGATGTACATTAGAAGTATGGATAATGCCTTTGATTATATAAAACATGAGTAATACAGAATTTTTAAATTAAATATTTCTTGTGCTCTGTTTTCTGTTCTCACAATGGCATAGAAAGAGAAAGGGGGAAAAATGTGTAATTGTAGAAGGAACTTGCCTTCATGATTTAAGATTAAGGCTTAATTTGTATAATATAAACATTCCAGCAGCAATTACAGTAATACAAGGAAACTTCAGAGAGATGGAGAATCTAGGGAAATGTTGAGTGAGAAGTTAACCCTCCTACTCACTGACTATGTTATTGCTGAACTTTGTGTAGAACTCAATTATAGAGCCACGTTTTAAGTGAATATTTGCATGTCTGTCTCACCTAAGAGACTATGGATTTCTTAAGGGGATAGACTAGACCTGACATGAAATCCGATTATTGTCATGTGTCACTTGATGACAGGGATACATTCTGGAAAACGTATCAGAAGGCAGTTCTGTCATTGTGCAAACATTGTAGAGTGTATTTACACAAAGTAGATGATTTAACTTACTACATACCTAGGCTATATAATAGAGCCTATTGCTCCTAGGCTATAAGCCTGTACAGCATATTACTGTACTCATAACCCTAGGCAATTATAACACAATGTTACTTCTCTATCTAAACTTTTAAAAAATATTGTATTTATTATTTTTAGAGATGGGGAATGGAGAGAGGAAGAGAGGGAGAGAGACATCAATGTATGGTTGCCTTTCACCTGCCTCCAGCTACCAACCTGACTGGAAACATGGCTTGCAACCTGGTAATGTGTGCCCTGGCTGGGAATCAATGACCTTTGGGTTCACATGTCAGTGCCTTATCCACCATGCCACCAGCCAGAGCTATCTAAACATATTTAACATTGAAAAGGTACAGCTAAAATACAGCTTTAAAAAAATAAAAATATGGACTTCTGGTCAAGATGGAGTCATACAAAGCCATGCTTCACCTCCTTGCACAATCATAAGGATCACAACTAACCCCAAAACAGATACAGGAACTACCAGAAAATCTAACAGTATGGAAGTCCAACAACCAAGGATTTCAAGAAGCCATATTCATCCAGATGGATAGGAGGGGCAGAGATGGAGAGGTGGAGACTGGGGTTGAAAGGATGCAGTGGTGGCAGGGAGGTTGTGGCAAAGTGGCAGCCATGTAATTTGAGAGGGGCACCTTGGGAGAGAACAGCCCCAGCCCCAGGCCAGACTGCACAGCCAGAGTTCCAGCAAGGAGAAAATAAATGCTTATCACTTGTAACTGTAAAAACCAGTAGGGGTTGGGGTGTCGGAAGAAACAACTGATCTCTCAGGAGATTCCATTTAAAGGACTTACACAGATCTAGAATGCAAATAAAACCACCCACCCTGGGCACCACCACCCTAAAGGTGCATCAGTCACATATGGGGAGGAGGTGAAGTGACTAGAAATTATCTAAGTGCTGAGCAAGCCTCCAGTAGCCAGGCAGCAGCATTGTCCCCTCTCTAACCCCCCACCCTGACAGAGCCACAAAGTGGTGAAGCAGGTGGCCCAGCCCCAGCAAATACATAAGGCAATGCCCCACACAGCTTAATGGGCATGCTAATTCAGGGTTCAAAGCAGCTGCTTCTAATACACAGAACCAAGCACAGGGAGGCTGCCAAAATGAAGATACAAAGAAATTCGGCCCACATAAAAGAACACAGAAACAAACTAACTAACTAAAAGAGAAAAATAATTAAATTAAATGAAGATAGCCAACCTACCAGATGCAAAACACCAGTGATAAGGATACTCAGAGAACTCATTGAGTATGGCAAAAGCCTAAGGGAAGAAATGAAAGCTACACTAAGTGAAATAAAGAAAAATCCACAAGAGCCAACAGTGAAAGGAAAGAAACCAGGGATCACATCAACAATTTGGAACACAAGGAAGAAATAAACATTCAATCAGAAAAAGATGGAAGAACAATATATATATATATATATTTTTTTTTAATGAGGAAAGAATGGCAGGGCTCTGGGACATATCCAAAAGTGCCACATCTGAATTATAGAGATGCCAAAATGAGAAGAGGAATAGGAAGAAATTGAAAAATTATTTGAAAAAATCATGAAAGAAAGCTTTTCTAATTTGGTGAAGGAAATAGACATAAGTTTAAGTCCAGGAAGCACAAAGATTCCCAAACAAGTTGGACCCAAAGAGGACCACACCAAAACATATCATAATTAAAATGCCAAAGGTTAAAGCTGAAGAGAGGATCTCAAAAGCAGTAAGAAGAGTGTTACCTACAAAGGAGTTCCCATAATATAGTCACATGATTTCTCAAGATAAACTTTGCCGGCAAGAAGGGACAGACAAGAAGTATTCAAAGCAATAAAAAGCAAGGATCTACAACCTAGGTTATTCTATCCAGCAAAGCTATCATTTAGAATGGAAGGGCAGATAAAGTGCTTCCCAGACAAGGTACAGCTAACGGATTTCATCATCACCAAGCCCTTATTATATAGAATGTTAAAGGGACTTATTTAAGAAAAAGAAGATCAAAACTATGAACACTAAAATGGCAACAAACTCACAACTATCAACAACTGAATCTAAAAAACAAAAGGAAACTAAGGAAACTATAATAGGAACAGAATTACAGATGATAGAGATCATGTGGAGAGTCATCAGCTGGGAGGGGAAGGGGGAGGATGGCGTTAAAGGTACAGGGATTAAGCAACATAATTGGTAGAAACAAAATAGGCAGGGGACTGTTAAGAACAGTGTAGAAAATGGAAACCCAAGAGGCTTATAAACATGACCCATGGATGTGAACTAAGGAGGTAATTGCTGGAGGGAAGATGGGTACTGGGTAGAGGGGAACAAAGGGGGAAAAATTGGGACAACTGTAATAGAATAATCAATAAAATGTACTTTAAAATAAATAAATCAAATAATATAATACAAAATAGATTAAAACAATAAATATAATTAAGATATTAAAAAAGACCAGGTTGCAAGCCAGGTCTGCAGCTGGCGGCAGGTGAAAGGCAACCATACATTGATGTCTCTCTCCCTCTCTGCCTCTCTCCCCACCTCTCTCTAAAAATAATAAATAAAATCTTAAAAAGAAAGTAAGTAAAAAAAAAAAAAAAAAAGAAAGTAAAAGATTAAAATATAGTACACCTGTATGAAATCACTTACTATAAATGGGAATTGATGAATTGGAAATTGCTCTGGATGAGCCAGTGAGTGAGTGTGAAGGCCAAGAGTATGACTGTATATTACTGTAGATTATAAACACTATAGTTGGGCCATGCTAAATGTATTTATTTTTTGTATGTAACTCATTACTTACTCTTTTTTTTTTTTTTTTTGTATTTTTTCCATTACAATTTAGTCTTCTACTGTCCCCTGCAATCATCACACTGTTGTCTGTGTCCATGAGCCCTTTCCCCTTTTTGCTCAATCCTTCCACCCTCTGAACTTCCCCTCCACTAGCTGTCATCTGCTCCCCCATCTATGGTTCTGTCTCTGTTTTGCTTGTTAGTTCAGTTTGTTCATTAAAGTGCGTATATGAGTGAAATCATATGGAATTTGTCTTTCTCTGACTGGCTTATTTCACTCAGGTTAATGTCTTCCAGGTTCATCCATACTGTTGCAAAGGATGAAATTCATTCATTCTTTCTTTCTTTCTTTCTTTCTTTCTTTCTTTCTTTCTTTCTTTCTAATGGCTGAGTATAATTCCATTGTGTAAATGTCCCATAGTTGTACTATCCACTCATCTACCGATGGGCACTGGGCTGCTTCCATATCTTGGCAACAAACATAGGGGTGCTTATGGTCTTTCAAATTAGTGTTTAGGGTTCCTTTGGCTATATTCCCAGAAATAGGATCACTGGTTCAAAAGCAGGTCCATTTTTTAATTTTTTGAGGTATCTCCATACTGTTTTCCACAAATTTATTTTAAAAACTCTTTTTTCTTTAATAATATGTTAACCTTTGTTTACTATAACATTTTTACTTCATTTCTTAAAACTTTTCAAGTTTTTGACTCTTTTATACTAAAGTTGAGCTTTGTAGAATTGTGCAAAAATGGTTTCTTTCATTAAATCCTAATTCAAGAAGATTCTTGTATTTATAAGTTTATTTATTTGTTACCTTTTAAACTCTTTTGTTAAAACCCAAGACGCAAACACACCCAGTAGCCTCAGCCTACACAAGATCAGAGTTATCATAATGACTCTCTTGCACCTCCACATCCTCACCCCAGGAAAGTCTTTAGGGACAATAACGTATGTAGGGCTAGTATCTGCTATGCAAACAATGTCGTCTGCTGGAATAACCTCCTGAAGGATCTGTCTGAGGCTCCCCTTGAGGAGGTGTCACTGTTTTTCAGAAATTAGTCCACAGTGATTTGCTTGGTTTCTTTTCCTCATTATAGAGTTGCTTGCAGTCACTATGAACATTCTTTCCTAGAAATGAAAAACTTTTTGTGTTGGAGTACCTACTTTTAAACTATGAAGGATCTTACTGAGACCTGCAAAAGCTTCTCCTAAATCCTTCACTGAAGAATTTCTTGGGGGTTATTCTTTTTCTTTTCTTGCAGTTTCCTTTTCTCCTGACTCTTTTTCAGCTATGTGTTCCTATTCCAATTCCACCCCATCCTGGTTAGTCACTTCCTCAGAAACAACCTCAGGGAGCTTCTCCAGGTCATCTTCATCCACACCAACATATACATAAAATCAGCATTATATTCAAAGGCTTTTATTCTGCCAGGTATAATAATCCCACAAATTTTTCTGAAAATCCAGGTGGATGTTGCAAGTTGAGCCAATCAACACCTCTCACCCACTGGAGTTGCCCTGAAGCCTAATTTATTTATTTATGGTTTGCTTATTCAGTCATGATCTTTCCCTGTGTACCACACTATTGACTATGGTATATGTAACATATCATGATGGATTCTGCTAATTACTGACATATCTAACACCAACGCTGCTCTGTCTAGGCAACTGTCCATGAATTAGCCAAAATGTCCACTGTTGGACACAGTTTCTCTGTATTCCAGGCTCTGCTCTCTCCAACCAGACAGAGCACCCATAGGAGGCTGTCAAATCAGTGCTATTCTGTGACACTGTAGAAGTGGAATACCTCTGATTTAGCTGGTTCATTCTATGAAACAGGTTACAGAGTGTTGTTTCTTGAATCCCAGTCTTACAAAGTTTTTGGTATAAATGATTAAAGAAATAAATGATAAGCTCTGTTATGCATACTGCCCTCTCACTAGAACTTGGCAGAAGTCTACTAGATATTGATAGTGAGTAAAACTAACAGTCTAACATTATGCTATACACAAAAACATTTTTTAATCCTGGATTATGACATCTCTTGTTTCCAGTCCAAAATGTATGGAATGTGGTTCAGAGCATAGGTACCCAGTCTTTTTGACTATTTGGATGCTGACTTGACCACATAATCAATTTTATCTTTAACAACTTATTCACACTCCATGGGCCTCACCTGCAGAGAGGTTTGTGGGATTAAATTGGCTAACATGTATACATGAGCAGCATTTAAATAAAACTGACATTATTGAACAGTCAATTATTGTTATTGCTTTTCCTTCAAGATGTGTCCTTGCCTCGTACAAATGGATGTGAATTAGATTTGTCCCATCAATCTTCCAGACATGTCCCAGTATGCATTAATAGTAGGTCTGAACATGTACATCTAATCTTTCAGCACCTAGTAGCCAGCACATATTAAGTGTTCAGGAGATTTTTGCTGAATAAATGATAAGTACAGATAGAGATGTTAAAATGTGCAGAACAAGTATGTGTCATTAACGGAAGTGATTTTAGTTTGTCTCCTGCCTAGTGATAAACAAGGTGTCTTGTTAGTGCCTCATAAACATTTCTTAAATGAAAAATATTATCCTATGCTGAGTAATTCTTCCATGCCATGCATCATTTAACATCCATTATCTTATTTAACTGTCCAGTGTGAAGCATTGTTTTTACTATCCCTATTTTGTGGATGAAGATAGTAAAGCAAGGATAGTAAATAATCTGTCCAACGTGACTCAACCAAAAAGGGACAGGGTAGGAATTACCTGTTGACAATCTGAACATAAAAGCATGGCCTTAATTACAATTGTAACAGAAGGAAAAGGTGAATGAATGAATGAACAAATAAATGAATAAATGTCAACTTTACAAAGATGTAGATGTTATGACCGGCTCTTGTGTTAGCTTGTCTAAATTTGAATACCAATCTCTCATTAGCTAAACAATGATGGGTGACTACATAATTATTTCCTTCCTCAGTTTTCTAACCTGTCGAAGAGGACAAACTTGGTATGAATATATGCCATAGGTTGATATAAGGAATAAATGGGAAAGTATTGTAAACTACTCAACCAATACCTGAAACAGAATATGTGCTTAATAATAGATGCAATAGTTATTTTAGCTGTTCTTGATTTTATTTTGTACATATACTTCTTATTTTAATATTTATTTGTTTAAGGTCAAGGTGAAAATATTAAATTGTATTTATGATCCATCTTTATTTATTTATAAAATAATTTTATTTCCCCCCCAAAGAGGGTGCACTATTCCTGGGAAGTACTGCAATACCAGGTTGCTGTGTGGAGTGGATGGAGCAAGATCCTTTTCCATCTCCCAGGTCCAAAAATCCATTTAATATAATGTCCTTGGATAGAGGATGTATCAGATATTAAACTGATAAGAACAGATACTACACTTGATCTTAGCTAAAAGGCAGAGAAATTATTACAATCCATATTTATTTTAGATATTGCCCATTCAAACTACTTCTGAAATATTTTATGGATAAAAAGGCAGGGTTCAGTTCTTTGAAATGTTAACTTTTCTAAAAACTTTCATTATTTTAGAGAAAGGTGGGTACACAGAAAACAGAAAAAAATGCAGACATACTACTCATATACAGAATGCTTTTAAAAGAGCTAGAAAAAATACCATATTCTTCCGAGAAGTCTTTGTGTGAGAATAATAGCAAAACCCTAAGGTGTCATTCATTATGGTCATGACAATTCCTATAATGGCACCTTAAATGAAATACATTTTCCAAATGTGTTACAAAGTCCTTTTTAAGCCTGCAATTAAGAGTTCTCATTACACCTAATCATTGAGACCTCCACAATCACAGTCTATTGAAAGTTGTATAAAAATATATATGTTTAGTATATATGAATAGTATTCTGTTCATACCATTAGTTGCCAGTAGTATCCATATAGTTTACTTCTACTACTCTAAGAGCACCCCAGGGAGGGGAACCTGTCATTTCTTATAACACCTATTCTCTTGTTTGGCACATTTGAGTTGTACAATATCTATTGGAATAAAAAAACAACATCACAACTACTAAATTTGTGCACAATGATAAATTTATAAGCATTGAGAAAATATACATATTTAAAATACTAAGCATTTTTCATGATATTATTTTATATTTATGTATTTATTTATTGACATATTGTTACTAAAATTAGGTATATTGTGGAAGGTTATATCAACCTATACCTTGGTCAAGGTGCAGCTGGTTCTTCACAGCACTGATATAAGTTTTAATGATATATATTCCAAAACTACTTTCTAAAACATTTTGTATCTCTTAATGTATGGACAGCCTCTCTTTTGAGCAGTAGTCACTTCTGGATGAATCCCTATTTCAGGAGGCATATGTAGCTCATTTAAAATAATGACAAATAATGTAAAGAAAGAGCAAGGCAAAATAAGGAAATAAAAGAGTACTAGAATTGTGGTGGCTTCTCTATTTTGTGTACATTGGTCAAGAAAGACCTCTATGAGTAGGTGCTATTTAAGAGAGTTCTCAACTGAAGATAGAATGGGAAAGGCATCATGTGGACAAGAAAAAAGCAAATTGTGGTGTGGGAATAATGAGTGCAATCTCTAGAGAAGGAACGGACAAGGTGTGTGTTATAGAACTAAGGAAGGTCAGTTTGAAGGAATCAGACAAGTATGCTTAGATGAAGCAGGAAAGAGTTTAGGTTGAAAATTAAATCACAGGAGGCCTAGCAACTTGAATCAGGGAAATGGATTCTGTTCTAAATACAATGCAAACCCTCAGAGAATTTTGTGTCAGGAAATAATACGATAATAGAATCTAATCTAAGATTTAAAAATATATTTTTAAAGATTTTATCTATTATTTCGAGAGAGAGAGGAAGGGACAAAGGCAGAGAGGGAGAGAAACATCAATGTATGGTTGCCTTTTATCTGCCTCCGGCCATGGGCCTGGCTGGAGATCTGGCTTGCAGCCTGGTGATGTGTCCTGGTTGTGGAATCAAACCAGTTACCTTTGGGTTCTCAGGCCAGCACCTTAACCACTGTGCTACCAGCCAGGGCCTTAATCCAAGATTTTTAAAAGACAATTATGATGGCTACATGGAGACCGGACCAGATTAGAAAGAAACAAAATACTAAGATTCCCATTGATGTAGACAGATCATGTCAGCAATGGTGGTGGCTTGAACCAGGATGACCATGACAGTGAAAATAAGTGGTATAATGCAATATGTGCTGTAAGAGTTGATTTTCCAAGACATACAGGTTGGGTTCAGAATGGAATTGGAAGTAAAAAGAATTGGGGATGACTTCTTAATTTCAGGAATTGGATAACAGGTGAGCACTGAGATGAGAAAAGTAGAATCTGTTTATATGAGGAAGTAGCTATGTATTGGACATATTGAGATCACTTAAAAGAAATGTCATCAGATTCTTAGTTGTAAAGTTCTTAGTTGTCAGCTTTTGTAGCACATCAGGCTATAAACTTGAAAATCAACTGTGTGCAATAAGACTGGATAAGATAATTGAGAAGGGAAGACACACACATACACACACACACACACACACACGCACGCACACACGCACACAAAAGAGTTTAGGGAACTGAGCATGATCCACTCCAGCATTTAAGGTTAAGGAGAGAGAATCCAGAAAAAAGAATGGAATAGTAATAACAAGGGAAAGAGGAAGAAAATTGATCAGTGACATGAGTATAATAAGCCAGTGAAAGTAAATTTAAAGAAGGATATCACCAAATTTATCAAATACTACTGAGACAATAAAATACGGACCAAGGATTGATTAGTGAATTTGATGAATGATCATTATTGATGATCCTGACAATAATGAGGAATGGTGAAAACATTTAAGAAGCAGTTCCAAGTATTAGGTGATGAAATACAGAACATATTACATATTCCGTTCATAAGTTTTACATGAAGGAAAATATAGAAGTGGAACTATATACAGGGTATATAGAGTTAAGAAAGGTATTTAATTGTGTTGTGTTTTGTTCTTTTATTGTAATTGTTTCTTATAAAATTAGGATTTGCTGGAAATTTATTGTGTTTTCATCAGCACCATGAACACAGAATTTTCTTGTTGCTCTGAATGTTAGTTATCATCCTTGAAAAAAGCTCATTCAACACTTTGAGTCTCTCTGGTAATGTCTCTTAATATCACAGCCTCTCTAAATCAAGAATTATGTTCCCTGCTACCTCCATGAAATCATCTTTCATCATTATAGCCATTATAATCCATTATGTGTAAACATTTGTTTTCAGTAGTTTTTTTATCCTTATTACAAATGACATTTTTATTATCTACTCTGTAACATGAGAGTAGATAATATACAATATCTAATTCCTTAATTCTGTGGGATCCAAAGTCAAGTTGCCTGTGTTCAGATTCAATACAGTTTTGATATTACCATTGTGATACCTATGGCAAATATCTTATTCTCTTTAAACCTCAGTTTTCACCAATGAGCTATAATAAAAAATAATAATTAGCATATTACACCAAACTTTTTTTGAAAATTCCTCAAGATAGAAGCATTGGCACAACGTAAATGTCAATAAATGTTGTTTTTATTATTTCCATTTCATTATATCACTATATATCCTTAGTTACCTGGGTCCCTGGATAATGCTTTTTCTCAAACAATGGCAATTAACACAATTTTCCCTGTTGTTCATTCAACTCATTCATTCAATAAGTATCATTAAGTATTGATTCTGACACCAGGTATAGGTCAATGAACAACAGAAACAAAAACAACAATACAAAAACATGGCTTTTGCTAGAATAGGAGCAACTTGTTTTTATTAAAGAATGGAATCACTTACCTATAGTTTCTAACTCCAAATAACAAAAAGTTTAGAAATCAATGCAAAACCTGATAGAATCAAAATAAATCTCTGTATGTAATTTTATCCCACAATTACAGGGGATAGAGTTGTATATAATGTGCAATATATAACCATATTACCTTTATAGCATTTTAAAAGTTCTGAATTCTAATTATATGTGGCCCCAAGGATAGTTGCTAATTGAGTGTCAACTTGTACCATCTAGCTTTCAGATGAGTCCATTTATCGGAGAGTTATTGAATGTTTATTAGAGTGAGCAAGCTTTTAAACATTTCCATTTTGTGGAAACATACCAAAGATTGTGTGGCAAATGAAGCCACTGTTTAATTTTTACTTTTTAATTTAGAAGTTACAGTTGAGGCACAAAAACTGTGGTGGTATGCATTATCTATTTCAGAGAACATTTGTAGACATTTATTTTATTATAGCAAAATCATAAACCCATTTTGCATTATGAATATAAAGCCCAACAATATTTCTTTATGGGGCCACTTTTTAGAGAATAGGTGTCCATAACACAAAAGAAGCATGTGGTACAGAGTGGAATGGAAAAGGGTTTCCTATAGAAAAAGTTTACTGCAGAAATCAGAGATCAACCATAGTGGCAATGGCCACTGCCCTAACCCAGCCTCTACCTTGATTTACACAGCTTAAGTTGTGAAGATCTTCCTTTTCCCTCCAACACTAAAAAGAGTTTGCCACCTGCATCTCAGGTCTCACCACATATCTGTGAATAACAGATTGCACCAATTATGTTAGTGTTCTGTGGCTGCACATTAAAATAAAATCCAGCAGTGGGGATAGGCAACTGCCTCCTTTCAAATTCTAAAACTGATAAGCAGAGAAGTATGAATTATTAAACTGAATAGAACCTTTTCAGAAAGCCTGGTAATCACTCTTTGCTTGCACAAAACAAGAAACCTGTGACTAATTTCAGATAATGTTGTTTGCCTAACAAAATGGGACATTTAAAGGTCAACTTTATAATCAAAATCTGATTTCAAGGAAAGGAAACACTGTTACTTTAGCCTTCTATTTCATTTGGAATAGACATCATATTGACTAAAATAAAGTGCAGGGTCACCACTGGTAAGCTAACTGATTCTGATGACAGTTTACAATGATTTTAATATTTACTAGGCAGTGAAGGCATAAATCCTAAAGGTTAGAACTTTACATTGTAAGTTAAAATAGCCAAAGGTGAATAAACACCACTTTTAAATCTTTACTTTGAAGTAATAAATGCAGACTTCCAAACGATTGATTATGCTATTACATTAGTATGATTACCTTCCTTTCTCTCCAACTTTCTCCTAGGAAAAATAAATCAAGATAGTTAATTAATAAGGCAGATAGGGAAGGAACTCAGAGTAGCAATCCAATATTATATATCTTTGGGCACTACATTAAGCATATTTCTTAAGATAAAAATTTACCTCCTTTCCTGTCAATGCCACAACTTAATCTCTATCTAAATATATGGAACAGACATATTAGTAACTTTTTGAAATACCACAATAAAAATAAATAAAATTACAACTTCTCTTTTTTTTTTAATTTCACCCACCACAGACTCCCTCCCACCTTTCATTACCCACAAAATAAAATGCATTCTATTTTTATTGTGCATCAAGCTTTAAGTCACTCAAACTAATTTAGTGCACTGAATATCTCTAAAACCCATTTAGATACATTAAAACAAAGTAGATTACTTATATAGATTTATAAATAATATTTATTCTGAAATTCAGGAAGTCCATTCTAACAAGGATACTTCTCTCTTTCATGTGGATTATCTGGTTTTGTTTTCTCTTAGTTGTGACATTGATTACAATAGTCCAGTTATATTTATCTATAACATTATAGTTATTGATTTCAGATATTTCAGATATTTGTGAAATGAAAAAATAGATTTGTTATGAATTACTAAATTCTTAAATGAGAATTGCACTATTATTGATGTAAGAGTTTGTAACAAAAGTTACCTTCATGTTGGGTACCAGAATCCTTGGATTTTTCATTTTGGTAATCCAGATGCCATGTTGAAAGAACCTCAAGCCAGAGACTGTAGGAGATAAATATTTATTGTTTTAAACTATAGTGGTTTATTTTGCAGCAATAGATAATTCACTCATATGCATTTAAGACAATACATTACAACATTTTCACTATTAACACATACCTCAAATTAATGTATGATTTTGTTAAATGGTCTTTATGCAGTTAAAGAAAATGCATATTCTACAGGTATGTAGTATATTCTATACATACTACTAAAGATAATTTAGCAAATTGGGCTATTCAGATATTTTTTGTTCTTTCTCATTTTTTATCTGTTCATGCAGTCAGTGTCTGAGAGAGGTATGTTTAAATATTTCATTTTGATAATATATTTGCTACTTCTGCAAGTTCTTGCTTTACAATTATGACACTATGTTATTAATTTCATAAAAATTTATGATCATTACATTTTTTCATTTATTGGCCCCTGAAGTATTAATGAAAGATTTCTCTTTAGCTCTAGAAATAATTCATAGTCTGTGGTCTATTTTTTTCTATATTTGTGTGGCTCCACTAAATAGCTTCTCTCCCTTTCCCTCTCTCTGAAAATAATAAATAAAATAGTTTAAAATAAATAAATAAATGAATGAAATGCATTCTTCCACACAAAATTACTTTATAATGGAGTTAGTCCATTTATTTTCATGTAAATTAATGTTTAGATTTATAATTGATATTTTACTCTTTGTTTTATTTTCCACATTTTATGTTCTCTCTCCTTTTTTTTATTAGAGACTCATCATTGTTTTCATCTTTCATCTATTAGGTTGTTTATTTTATTTTACTATTTATGTAATGCTAATCTTACAAATATACCACATGCATCTTAACTTACTAGCTTCTAGCATAAACAAATACTAGTATCACTTCCCATATAATTTTATGACCTTTGAACACTATTTTTTTTTATTTCCTCCTGTCTTAGTGTTAATATCTTCACAGTTTATAGTCACGTATTCTGACATCCATAACTCATTATGATTATTGTTTTCTATATCCAATATTAACTTAAATTTACCATTAGTTACTCTTAGATACCATTAGATTTACTGTAGTCAATATTACTTGCTCTTCTTTTCTACATTTCCATGAGAAAACCTGCCATAATTTTTTTGTGTCTGAAAAATACTCTTTGGTATTATTTAAGTGTAGGATTGTTGGTGGTGAATTTTATCTCTCCATTTTTGTTAACTAGAAATGCATAGTCTATCCTGAAATATCAGTCACCCAAATTGTTTTAATTATATTAACATTGGCATGATGCTTTAGGGACAGACCTCGTATATCTATTAGTCTTCACCTGTGAATAATATTTTTATTTGAAATAGAATTCTAGACAGTTATTTTAATGAACTTTTCAAAGATTAAATTATCCCCTTTATTATGATTAGTAATTTCATATACTGCTAGTGCTCACTTGAATATAATGCATATTTTTATCATTTGATTTTCATATATGTGTATTCTTTTTTGTCTTTGATATGTTAGCAGTTTTATTACAATGTGCTTAGGTTTAATTTCTTTGTATTTATTTTTAATGGAGTTTATTGTGCTTCTTGAATATGTGGCTCTATGTCTTTTATCACTTTGGAAAATTCTTAGCAATTACCTATCTTAATATTATTTTTCCATCTTTCTCTTCTCTTCTGATAAGTTTTTTGCTAAATTATATATTTTATAATATATATAATATATACATATAATATGCCTCTTGTATTTATCTGGTTTTATTTATTTTTCTTCTCTATATTATAGTCTGTATAGTTTCTACTATCCTATTCTTATTCACAAGTCAGATCTTCAGTGTGTTCCTAAACCCATCCATAATTTATCATTTTTAATGTATTTATCTTCTGTTCCAATTTTCCCATTGGTGTTTTTTTATATATAACAGTATGGTGAAATTCTCCATCTTTTCATTTCTTTCCCGTGATGTATTAATCACAATTATAGTAAAGTTCATGTCTGAAAACTTCAATATCTGGGCCACCTCAAAAATCTTTGTTATTTCTTTTTCTTAGTCCTTCCCTTAGAATATGCCTGATAATATCTCCTTATGTACCAGGCACTGTGTTATGAAGCATGGTAGAGACTTGGGATGATGCTCTCTCTCTCCAGAAAACATTCACCTAATCCTTTCTCAGATGTTTAAAGTAGGGAAGTCACCTTAATTCATAATCCACTGAGAGGCTGTTTTCCATACACTCGATGTTTAGAAATCGGTGTGAGCCTCTGTATTTCACATTCACCCTTTTCTTACTTGCCAGGACCCAAATTCCAGTTTATTTTCAGAAAGGCTAAATAAATATTCGGCAGCGTGAGATTCTCAAAAGCTTCATTTTAACATTTTAGCTACTTTCAACTAGGATTCTTAGCATTTGTCCCAGTATATAGTAACAATTGGCAAATAATGGGAGGAGAAAGAAAGGCAGGGCATCATTTTCAGCCATCTCCACACACCTTTTCTCTCCAGGATCCTGGCTACACAAGTTTTGAATGTTGAAATAACCGGGCCAAATTTCTTCTTTCCTTTCCTTTCCCTTTTTTTTTTTTCCTTTTCTTTTCTTTTTCTCCTCTTACTCCTTGTTTCTGTGAAATTGCTGAAAACTCTGTGGCTTCTCTGCATCATACTGGTCGTTTTCTACCATGTTTCTTAGCTTTTCACCCTGTGCCGCTTAAGGCTTCAAAAGGGCTACGAGGAGAAAAATTACGTGAATTCTTGAACTCACCTCAATATGTTTCTCCTCATTCAAGGGTTATGAAACCTCTTGTCTTGAATGTGTTGCGGGCTCTTGCCACCTTCCTATGCATGTCTATTTTTCTGTTTCCTTTTGTTTCGTATTTCCTCAACCTTTCTGTGCAACATAAATCATCTTAGGTAAAAGCTATGCCATCATAACTAAGAGGAGAAATTCTGAGGATCTCTATATTTATATGAAGACATTCCTCTAGATACAATTTTACAAAAATAATTAAGTGCCGAAATTTCAGCACTTTTACATAAAATCATATTTCCCCTCGTCTTTCAAAGGCTAGCCAGTTATATCGTATCTGAAAATATCAAAGATATTTTATTCTTAAGTTAAAAGTGTATAAATCCCTAATTACAAAACATTAGCCAGCTTTCCCACTTGCTTTCATCTTCTGAGATTAATAGCCATCCTTGAGACTCCAGCTGCTTTCTATTTATCAAAGAGAAGCCACTGGTGGGCAGTTAGCTCTCCTAGGATGAAGGGAAGATAGTATTTGGGCTTTACCGCTTTGTTTTGTATTTTGGTTAATGCAATGGTTATAGCATTAATTATATGCTACCTATTTTATTTTCTGTTTATGATCTAAAGCTGCGCCCACATCATACCCACAGCTGTTCCTCACATTATTTGCATGAGAAATCATACCTGAGTAGTCAAGAAGCTGATTTTTCTTTCTTATTTTTTAACAGGATTTTTCGTTTGTCTTCAAGATTATGCCATTTTAAAAAGAGCACACATTAAAGAAACAATTAATCCATGTTATACAACCAACGTTTGGCTTGAAATTTAGTTTTGATGCTTGTGCTGCAATTGCTTAAAAACATGTTTGCTGGAAAGTAACTCAGAGAGGATTATGGGGAGATGGAATAGGAAGCACCAGGAATCTGTCTTCGCCGCTAGGCAACAATTAGACTGGCAGACTCTTTCTGGTGTAATTTTGGAACTCTAACATCTGTGGAAGGCTTGCTATTTCTAGGGGAAGACTTGGACAGTAAATTGTGGTTGATTTTGGTCAATTTCAGCACTTAGCATGGTAACAGGTACCTGTATCTCACCTTCAGCCACCTGGCATGCAGTTGTGCGTGTATTCTTGGAGCACCTTGCACACAGCCTGGGGAAAACTGAGTTGGGAAAAATTGACTATGTCCTCCAAATACTGAGGGGGTAAGAGGGAGGATCTGTGCTCTGATCACTGCTACTTCCAATCAAGAGGTGCAGGAAGACAGGTAAACAGAGCCACTACTATTGAACAGAATTCTCCCTGTTGTTGCAAGCACCACTCTTCTGGCTGAAGCAACTTCCAAGAAGATTTAAAGGGCTAGAGTCCTTTCATTCCCCCTTTATATTCCACCTTTTTCTTTTTTGGGGGGTGCAGAAAGACTAGGAATTAAAACACTTTCATATAGTGTTGAAAATCCAATTCTACCTAAATGATCTACTATAATAATTCAATATTCAGTATCATTCTAATTTTTGCTTAAAATTATGCAGTAATAGGTATGAATTTCCTGGTCTTGGAATATAGCTATATTGAAAGATTTCACAATCGTTCTTTCTATTAAGTAACTTGAGTTGTAAAAGACTTTTATGTGAGAAAAACTTATATGTTATAATAAAATAAAGGAATATTGGCTCTGTGATGTCTGATACAAGGAAACTACGCCCCCAACTAATTCCATATCCTGCCTGTGATTGGGAATTGGCCCTGAATATAGAACCAACAACCTTGGACCCCATTGCCTTATTATTGACCAGACAGTAGTAAATTGAGGCAGACATCCATTATTGCTATAGGCTAAGGAAGGGTTAGGAAAAAATGAGAATGACATCACCTTGTGAGAGACAGCATTCTATTCATTTTAGAGATTAGCAAATGGAAGTCCCAAAATTTAAGTGAGTTATCTGAAGTGAAATAACTTCAAGATCATCAATTTCAGCTTTGAAACAAAATTATTTTCTTTCAAATTTAGCATTTACCCATTATTGTAGTATGCTCCCCATGAGAATACAGTGTGCACAGTGATCAAAAACTCAGAGCATCACACTGAGAAAATTCTTCCTAGAATTCTTGTTTAGAAATGCAAAGCATGAGGGATAAATAACAAAAAAAGTCTCTGAGAATATATATTTCAGGTGTCAATTCAAGCTCATCAAGCTTATCCTACTGAGAGTAATTTCATGAGTTAATAGCATGTCATATTTGGAAGATTACTGGAATTAAGGGAAAATTTCTAAGAGGAGTATGTAAGGGTTTCTTCACTTTTTTGTTTCTGTGAAAGAAATATTTCATGAAGCCAACTGATCCCTGTCATTTTAACCAGTTTGAGCCTTTCAGTTATGAGCAATGTCTATTGAACTATAGATTCTTATCAGAGAGCAAGGACACCCATAAAGATAAACTATGATGAACAGTGGCACTGCTACTCTGTAGAGCTGACCTTGGCATTGTTGGGATCCAAATTAGCATAAACTCTATAGCTCATCTTTTATTAAATAGCATGCCTGTGGGTCACAGCTTTGCCCAGATGTTTGGCAGGTAAGTGAAATTTAAGAAGATCAAGTAACTTTAGCAAACATGAACTCACCTACATAAAATATTTACAAACAGGGCAAAAAGGGGAAAAAAGAACTTAATTTGAGGTTCTATTTTTTCTTTCTTTTAGGACTCAACTTCTAAATAAGTTCACTGGAATATTACTAATAACATGCTTTATGATACATTATTTTAAATTTCTTGGTTATTATACAACAGAAATGTAGAAGTATTTGAGAATAGATTTCTTAATAACTTTTTAGACAACGAATCCTGAGAAGAAAACACAAGGCTCCTAGAAAATAGTTCTGGTTGATATATCCTCAATGGTACCTTCCTTTTAAGTGAATCTTAGGGAAATAAATCAGGACAATTTTATTCTCTTTCCAGTCCCTCCCTCCCTTTTAAAATCATCTGCATCATCCAATTTTAAAATATAATTGGAATCCTCTCGTATTTCTGCACAGAATCCTTTTGCAACTTGTACAGCAAATTTATTTCTTCAACCCTTTGGGATAGCACATGCATTTTGTGTTGTTTTCAACAACAAAAAATGTTAATGTGAATACTGTTTCAAATAAAAGTACTGAAAGTTAAATAAAAAGTTCAGCATTTATGGATATAATTTTGGCATCTATATATTGACATTTTTATATATCTTTATTTTTAAAAGATTTTATTCATTATTTTTAGAAAAAAAGGGAAAGGAGGGAGGAAAAGGGGAGAGAAACAGGTTACCTTTCACCTGCCTCTAGCTGGAGACCTGGCTGAAGACCTGGCCTGCAACCTGGGAATGTGCCCTGACAGTGAATTGAACCAAATACTTTTGGGTTCACAGGCCAGTGCTCAATTCACTGAGCCACACCAGCCAGGGCTATAATTATTTATTTTATACAAACAAAACAATAGTAAATATGTACATGGAATGAGGCTCTAGGATTTGATAAACTTTTCCTTTAAATTATAGGTCCACTTTGAAATAATAGTTCTATTAATAAAACAACTATGTCTTTTTACTTCTTACTCTGTGTCCAAGACACAGCCCTGGTACTTTATATCATTCAATCTTTGCAAATACCTCACCAGGTAGATATACTTATTGTCCCCAACTTTGATGATGGAAATAAACTCTGAATGTTTAGGAAACTTACTTCTTGGTCACACTTGCGGTTTGTGAGTGACTGAGCCAAGATTTTATATCAGGTTCTATTGCTCCCTAGCTGCAGCTCAAAATCCTCACATTCTCATAACTCTTGGAAAGTATAATGTTACCTGACTAGAGAACACTCTTTGGTAAATATTACAGGTGCTTCATTATAATGAAGTGTCTTTCAGGAAGAAAGAAACTTTAGAAAATGCAAATGTTGCCCTCTAAGGCATCTCACAGTGACTAAATAACCTGCCTCTATCTTCTTATAGCTTTTCCAAGTTGGTTCAAATTAATGTGAATTTTCTGGACTTAACCCAGTGACCCACAATGCACAATGCACAATGCCAGGAATAAAAGGCTGGTGTCTTGGACTATGGCCACACACCTTACTCTACCCTTTCTGATTCTGCTTAGCCTCACTTTTCTCCAGATGAATCTCTCAGTACAGATTTCATCTCTTTTAGTGTCGAATGCTAAGACCCCCAGTCATCACAAGGCAGATAGGCAACAAGACAATTTTAGCTACAGCCTCGTGCATAAGTACAGCTCAATTTTTATGAAAAGAAAAAGTTTAAAAGAAACATATAGGGATGTCTGTGTATTTACATTTTAATGGGAGTTGGGTCTGGGGTGATATTTTCTACTACATGGAACTAGTTTCCTAGCAAAGTATTCTGAGTCTTCCTGACATTTTGTCTTAGTGCCTCTTGATCATTTAAATATAACGTTGGAGTTTACGTAATCTACCAACATATTTAATTTTGTTCCGAAGATCACAAAATTAGCCCCTAGAATATAAGTGCAACATGTAAATAAGTATTTTTACAAAATGCCAGGAGGAAAGTATCAATGCCAATAGAATGAGAGAGGTATTTTAGGAATTTTTATAACTAACTATATTTGCAGAGCAGTTGGTGAAGAGCAGCCGGATGGCAACCCAGCCATTTCCCTTGTATTGTGCTCCTTGAATCTCAGGGGGAAATTAAACATGATGATGTCTCTGACATTTTTCAATACGTTCCATTCCAGTTAGAGACTTTTGTTTTTCTGTTCAGAAATTAACTTCTAAATTCTTCTTTCATTCCCTTCTATAGCTAACATTTATAATTTTTTAAAAAATAATGTATGCAATAGTCCTCTGCCTAACTTTTCCAAAGCTGTTGAAGCCTTACTATGTATTATTTCTTTATTTTTTATTTAAATCATTTTATTGTTATTTTATTACAGTTATCTCAATTTTCTCCCATTACCCTCCTCCAACCAATCCTCCCCATCCCCTGCTCCCACAGTCAATTCCCACACTGTTGTCCATATTCAAGGGTCATTCATACATGTTCTTTGTATAGCCCCTTCTTTCCACCATTATCCCCACTCCACCTGCTATTTCCTCTGGGCATTTTCAGCCTTCTCCATGTTTCCATACCTGTGGTTTGATTTTGTTCATTAGATTTCTCTTACAGGTGAGATTATATGGTATTTATCTTTCATCAACTAGCTTATTTTACTAAGCATAATATTCTTCACTTCCATCCATGCTGTCACAAAAAGTAGGAGTTCCTTCTTCCTGCTGCGTACTATTCTGTTGCATAACTGTGCAGTTTTTTGATCCACTCATTTACTGATGGGCACTTAGGCTGTTTCCAGCACTTGGCTATTGTAAATAATGCTGCTATGAACATAAAGGCACATGAGTTATTTGGAATTAGTGACTCAAGATTCTTAGAATTTATTACCAGCAGCAGAAAAACTGGGTCAAAAGGCAGTTCAATTTTTAGTTTTCTGAGGAAATTCCATACTGTTTTTTTGTGGTGGCAGCACCAGTCTGCATTCCCACCAACAGTGCAGTGCACTAGGGTTCCCTTTCTTCACATCCTGGCCAGCATGCATTTGTGATTTACTGCTGATGGCCTTCATAATTTCCTGCTCTCACTACTAAGAAATTCATTATGTTGATTATTATATCTTTATAATATTCTTATGTATGTATTGCTTTGAACTGTTTAATATTATTCTTAAGTGACATTGTATTTATTTACATATATTCTTATATATATAAAGTTTTATAACTTACCTTGTTTTTTTTAAACAATGAATTCCTTGGATTTATCTGTATTGAAGCATATAGCTTTACTTTATGTATTTTGTGCTGTATATCATATCACTCTTTCTGGGGTTGCTTTTGCATTGTTCTTTTGCATGAGCATCACAATTTACTTCTAGTTTTTGGTAATGCAAATGCCATTCTTGTACAAGTATCCTGTTCTCATATGTGGAACTTTAGTGAACAAAGAAGCATAATTGCTGAATTAAAGAATATGTTCATATAGAAATTGGTTATTTTTATGTTTCTCTTCAATGTAATGATGCCAATTTACTTAGCCACAATAATTGGATGCATATATTTAGTTTCTTCTTAATGCCCAATGACATTTTCTAATTGGGCTGTTTGGAATAGCAGATACTTGGTCCTGTCTAAAACATCCAGAGACATTTGGTTCACACCAAAATGGATTTTGATATTTGTTTTTCCTGCACCAAAATGTTCATTAAAAATATTTGGTGCACACCAGAAGATCTTGTTATTTAGAGACACTTGATATTTGGTCCTATAACACAAAGTCTATGAAACATTTGGTCCATGCCAACCCCTATACCTAACCTCATGTGCTATTACCAGCTAGGTTTCCAGTGAAAAAAAAAAAAAAGAAGGGATTGTTTGCAATACAGACACAGCAAAATTATTGGACCAAGGAAACATGGCAGTATTTTTATATATTGATTATGTCCACCAAAAGCACAAATCAATGTTATAGACTATTTAAAACCAGAGACTTTTTGTTAAATGTAAACATTTTGAACAGGAAGGATAGAATGGGATGTGTGACCTAAGTCCAAGGCAATACTCTAAAACTGGGGGCAGGCTATTTATGGTAGTTAAAATGTGCAGAGAAATATTAAACAACACACCATATTAAAGTTACAACTATAAAAAAATGAAAAGGAAGGCAATCTTTGTTACTGCAAACAATTTACACATCACTTCACTAAACTTTTAAGTTTGTTGATAAGTTGAGAACTAGTTTGGGTTGACTGATTATCTTTTAAAAATAAATAGGTTTGAATACATATGATCAGCTGGATGGTAAAGAAACTATAATGAAGCAGGATCATAAAATGCATGTAGGGAAAATATCTTAAAATCAAGTTTAAAATCCATTCAATTAAAAAATATATTAAAAGTTACCACAAATATTTCTTATATTTAAACTGTATACTCAAGTAAAAATATAGAACATAATTATTTTTAAATTAGCCACTTATACCCAAATCAAATAAAATTATATTTCCTTTAGAGGGAAATAACATTATATATTAATAGTAAGATGAGTATTGATATTATGACATATAAAATTTTAATCAGGAAAAATGGCTTAGATAATAAAAAGTCCTTATTGAAACCTTATTTAAGTTATTTTCTAGGAATTATACCAAGTAAGCAAAATACATGTAAAAATTAGTGGATCAATAGAAACTAACATAAGAACTGAGTGGGGGGAAAATAATTCTTAAAAGTTGAATCATAATACATAATAAAATAGTTTTCCTTTGAGACTGAGCTGAACTCTTTCTCTAATTCATACACACTCCCCCTACAACCTCAACATTAATTTAATAATAAAAATTTCAGTTAAAAGAAATAATAAATCATTGTTATTTTTAAATTATTAAAGGTAAAATCTAATAAGCTATTAGATTATATCAGGCTTTAAACATCTGTTTATCGGGTTATTATTGAATGAGGTAGATGGTGTGCATACTATCCATCATGAGACAGACAATGGCCTTCAATAGGTAAGATATCAATCTTCTCAGTTTACATCAAGGCAAGAAAAGCTCGGAAAGATTAACAATTTCAAACCTGTCTGAATTATGTAGCTTTCCTAGCTATGGTGATCAGGTTAATCAAGCAGATTTCTCAAAGTATGGCAGCATGATGTCAAAGAAATGAAGAGTCTCAGATCAAATAAAATAACAATTTGTAAATTATTCTTAATTCACTCAATTATAATTCTCAACTTTGATAAAGTCAAAACATCCCAAAGGCAATCCTACTGCAAAAGTATGTGTGTGTCATTGTTATAACTTGCTTCAAATTAGAAGAAAAGCCCATCTTTCAAGTTGTGTGCCCTTCTTTCTCATTTACTGGTGTTTTGCAACAGAGAAATAGAAGCTATCAGTAATATTGAACATGTTGGCCTGCCACTGCAAGTTCATCCTGTTTCTTTAGAAGAAATATTTCCTAAACAGAATGGAATTGGGTTTACTACACTTATCCTTAATTGGATAAGCTATTCCTTGAGATAGACAAAACACATATCTAAGACAAAAACCGTAAATATGGCTTAGAGTAATCAAAGGACTAGTTACAAGTGAATTGCCAACAACAAAAAGATTTGGACAAGAAAACAAAAGCAAGATAAACAGACTGAAAACAATTTAGAGAGGCTGCAACTTAGGGATATGGAAGAAACAGTAGGAAGAGAAAAATAAAGGGGAGAATGTAATGAAAAGATATAGGAAATGCAAAAAGAAGAAGGAAAAGGAGAAGAACAGGAGGAGGAGGAAGAGGAATAACAGGCTGTAAACAAGGGCAGGAGAAAGAAGAAAGGGGACAAATATGAAAACAGAAACAAAATGAAACTTAATTTGGAAATTGAATTTGAAGAATCTTTTGAACAACTCAATTTGGAGAATTTGTTTTAAAAGCTGTGGGACACAGTGTCCTGAAAACCAAAGGTCATGAAGGAGAATGCAAAGAAGCTCCAGTTTCAGGTTTTCAACTCCTCAATCAAAAATAATAAATATAGTAAAGAAGTCTCAATGACTCACAACTAAATTTAATATTGAGACTGAATGTGTTATTTATTCTAAGCAAATTGCTCAGAAGAGTGCCTGACACCTAGTCAGTGCTCAGTAATGGCTGGTTATTAATATTCTTTATAATCTAGTTTAGAGAATTTGCAAGACTGTAAAGTATCAAACCAGAATGTATTTGAGCTCCCATAAATTTTAGGCAATAATCGGCAAGGTGAGTGATACCGTAAATACAACTTCTGATACCCGCCCCCTCCACAATCACCACATTGTTGTCCATATTCATGAGTTCTTTTGCCTGTATTCTCATTCCCTTTATCCCCTAACCTCTCCCATACCTTAGCTATCTTCTTACTCTCTATCCATTAATCTGTCTCTATTTTACTTGTTAGTTTAGCTTGATCATTAGATTCCATGTATGAGTGAAATCATGTGGAATTTGTCTTTTTCTGACTGGTTTATTTCACTTAGCCTAATGTTCTCCAGGTCTATCTATACTGTCACAAAGGGTAAACTTTTCTTTTTTAATGGCTGAGTAGTATTCCATTGTATAAAAGTCCCATTGTTTTATCTACTCATCTATAGATGGACACTTGGGCTGTTTCCATATCTTGGTGATTGTAAATACCACTGCAATGAACATAGGGGGTGCTTATGTTCTTTCAAGTTAATATTTTGTGTTCCTTCAGATATATTCCCAAAAGTAGGATCACTGGGTCAAAAGGCAGGTCCATTTTCAATTTTTTGAGGTAACTTCATACCGCTTTCCAGAGTGGCTGCACCAGTCTGCATTCCCATCAATAGTACAAAAGGGTTCCCTTTTTTCCACATCCTCACCAGCACTTAAAGTTATCTGTTCTTTTTCTTTAACAATTATTTGATGTAAAAAATAATAGGCTTAAATTTCCAGAGTAATTTTAGTCATAATTTGAGGGGAAAAAGTCATCAAAATCTTTGGATAGACCTAAGTGACTCCTTACATACCTCTGAATAGATGTTCTTCCTTGGACTTTGAAAATTTCTTAAAGGAAATGGAATGATTGTTTATCTTAAGAAAGTATTTCTTGATAGGACTTATGCTTGAATTATTTCTCCCAAGTGGTTGAAGGAATGTTTTTAGAGTTAAGAATTATGCAGGTATTCTAATGACTGTTATTTTCAGCAGTATCATTCCCATTTTATTTGTAGCAATTCAAAGACACAGGTGCAAACATTTGCTTGTCAACTATTAACAATCAGTGAGAGGCTTCTTTAGGCTCCATTTCCTTAAAGAATTTTAAACATGGAAAAGGAAAGAATGAACTAACGAGAAATGATTTTTCCTGTTAACATAATTCCAGGATAATAAAATTTGTAATAAAAATACAATAATGAATAATAAAGTTGTCAGCAAGGGATGTTTTAGCATTTTGCAACAGAGAACTACACTAATTTGATGTGGTTCAAAGCCCTTTGGGCTTAATGTGTGGTATTACTTTTCCCATTAGTGTTCATTGAAACACTCATCTCTCATGTCTGGTTCACTCTATTTCTTGAGATCGTCTAAAACTCAAAAAGTTATGACTGTAGTGTTTCATTGGGTAACTGTAGACCCAAGGACATGGACAACAAGGTGGGGATTGACTATGGGAGAGGGGATGGGATGGGTGGGGCAGGGGAACAACGGTGGGGGAGGGGGGACAACTGTAATACAACAACAATAAATTCACTTTAAAAAAGGCATAGTCCTGCCTGGTGGCACAGTGAATAAGGCGCTGGCCTGTGAAGCCAAAAGTCACTGATTTGATTGCTAGCCAGGGCACATAATTAAATTGCAAGCCAGGTCTCCAGCCAGCTCCGTAGCTGGAGGCAGGTGAAAGGCATCCATACATTGATGTCTCTTTCCCTCTCTGCCTTTATCCCTTCCCCTCTCTAAAAATAATAAATAAAATCTTAGGAAAAAAATAATAATAAAAGGTTATGGTTTTTACTCAACCAAATGGAACCTGTAAGTTAATGTTTTCTTGTTTATACCCTCTTCAATTTTTTGAACTATATATCATTCTGAATGTACTTAGCAACAATTTTGTGTTCTGAATTATCAGGTAATTGTTGATTTTGTCAATTCCAAAGGAAAGGAAGTAAGTTTATTGGGCACCGTGGGACCAAGCAATGCATTAAACTTTATCCTGCTTATATTGAATTCTAGCAATGATCTTGCGAATAGAGAATTTTAACCCATTTAACTCATTGAATAAGTGAGTAAAAGGATGCTGAGAGTCAATGAGTTTCCCAAGGTCATTACTCTCAAGGTTAGTCTATGGTCTTGTTGATCTTGAAGTATGCTTCTAATAATACTGCATGGCTTTACAAATAGCAGCGGAGATTATGAATTAGCAGAGTTTAAAATTTAGCATTTAAATTTCTTAGTCTCTGATATACTGCAACTAACTAATAAGCCTCTTTATTTTGTCTTTATCACTGTAACTTATATTCTCTCCAATTAAAGTTGGAAATATTTTTGGTAGTGTTTATTATTTATTTTGAAATATATGACTTAGTACCTTCTGGAATGTTTTATGCATGCAATTTAGGTTAAAGGATAACATAGGTGAGCTAACATGCTATAAACAAAGCACACTCCACAGGCAGTATTATCCATTTCTCAATTAAAATTCAATGTTTTGCTATTCAGCATAATTCATGTTTAAAATGGGTTTTTGTCAGTAAGGACAGTGTTTTGTTATTATGAGTTTGATAAATATTAGAGATGGAAATTTCTGGTAAAATTAAAGGTGTTCAGGTTATCTTTTGTCTTGGTGTCCAGCTGTGGCAGATTCCTCGGTGTTACATGTTAACTCTAAGTGATACACAGAACCTTGCCTATGAAAATTGGTTGCATGTATCATGAGCAAACTTTTAAGTAAGGTATATTTGGAACTCCTAAAAAGACAAAGTGCAATGATATTACCCAATGGTTTGCTATAAATGTTTCTTTCATAAGTATTTTTTGAAGGACAAATTTTGTTTTTTAAGGCTTGCATTTTAACCAGGAATAGGGTCCAGTGGGCATAGCAAAACCTTATTCATCTCAAAGATTTTTGGAGACTACTATTTATCTCTCAAACAAGGAACTTCAAAGAAGTACAGGGTCACATTGCCTTCAGGCAATTAGCAAAAGTTTGCAAATGACCATAAGATGCTTTGAATCTATACTAAAGGAGAAATCTACACTAAAATGCCTTTTGAACTTAGAGATACATTTTATTTTCAGGGTGTAAAGCACCACAAAGTTTAACTGTCAACTGTGTATTTTCTTTTCCTCTTTTTCTCAAACTCTTTATTTTCAATAGCATTTTCATTGGCATAATTCCCTATCATACAGGCATACATGTGCCTCATAAAGCAATTTACTAACTAAAGGGTTCCTTCCTTAATATTTCTACTTTCTTACAGAAGGGCTGGGGTTTTCTAATTATGACAACATAGCAAGGAAACACATCAGTGCTGTCAATACTGAACAGCAACAGCTCTCAGAAAATTGAAAAAAAAGAGCTTTCTGATACTTTATATATTTAAAGGATTAAGTGAAAGTTAGCTACTGATGAGGTAGTCTTTTGGAAAGACTGATAGAGAATCTGGGTATATGTACCTAGATAAATGGAATTTAGAAGAAAGAAGAGAGGCATCTATTGTACAATGAATTTTAATAATAGTTTATAGCTTCCATATTAGTTTTAATAAGTGGTATTAGAAGTACCAAGCCCTAGCCAGGTAGCTCAGTTGGTTAGAGCATCATCCAGATATGCCAAGGTTGTGAGTTGCATCTCAGGTCACCGTATGTACAAGAAGCAACTAATGAATGTATAAATAAGTGGAACAACAAATTGACGTGTCTCCCTTTTACATTTTTACATCTTAAGATATTTTCTGAGTATACTCTAAAGCACTGCTACAAATAACAAAATACAAAAACATACAAAATGACTGTGAAAAAATTAAGGTATTGTTTAAATGCAAAATATGTTCATTTCAATTATGATTATATTTACTCTCTACATAGACCTTAATTCAAGACTGTGAACAGAGTAGAAGTGCTCCAAGTCTTCAAGGTTCCATATTTTCAACACATGGTAACATAGTACAATACATTAATTGAACTTTGCTTGTACGCATTCATACTGACTTTTAATTTGTCAATCATGGATTTCCTACTCGAAGCCAAAGTGCTCAAGATCTTTCTTTCTCTCAGTACATATGTGATTTGTTGCTTATCTTTTCTGAGATCTCTCACATAAAAGTCCTGATGAGGTCTTAGCAGGACAAACCCTGGGCCAAAGGTCAGAAGACCTACACTTGTGTTCTAAACCTCGCACTTTCCTCCTGTGTTCAATCAAGTCACTTCCCTGAGCCTTACTTACTTCCCTCATAGGTCTGTTGAGAATAATGCAGCTAAACTCATTTCTATGCTGAATAAAATAAAAGGATCTGGGTGAAAAATAATTTGAAATCTGTAATACATAGATGCAAGCTATTTTTCTTCTCTAGCCTTGATATAGCTTTGAAAAATTAAGGATCCACCAAAGACCATCTAGGTCATATTCTGTGTCAGGTTCATTTCATACACATGGAAGTAATCACTAAGTGCTTGGTATGCAACACACTCCATACTAAACATTTTATTTACTGGATCTTACTCAAAACTCTCTTAAAATATGTACAAAAAGTATTATGATTCTCACATTGATAACGCTGAGTCACAATAAACTTAAGTAAGTCATTCAAATGTTGAAACTGGCATATTGAAATGAGTTAAACTGGTTTCTTTTTTGGGGGGTGGATACAGGTTAAGACATTAAATTCATTTGAAAGGCCAGGGAAATAGAAATGAATCTTCTAGAGCAGCAATTACAATCTTCAGAAATAAAAATCATACTTATTGACAGTGTAGAAAGATATAATAGGAATAAAAATAAATGTTTTGCTATAAAAACATACAATAGAGATAAGAAAACAAGAATAATCATCCAGTTTTTATTATTTAATTTGCAAATATAGATATCATACAGCCACAGGTCTTTGAGTTTGCAGGCCCTTAGGTTGGTAGTCTAATGCTACTTTTTTTCACTCATAGTTTATCTCCTTGAAAATATTCTCCAGAAGTAGTTCTCTACATCATTCATTTTCAGCTGTACTATTACTCTCCACAATACATGATGAATGGTATTCACAGCACCAATAAACACACATGAACTTAAGAGCTAGGACAATGAAAAGAAATATATATGAGTTATGTGCAGTTCTTGCCATGATAGTTAATAAAATATACCTTTCATTCCCAAGTAAACGATAGTGATGTTATTATATAAAACTCCACACTCATCTTTATTTTAAGAGAAAAGCCTTCCAAATTTTAGTAATTGAAACTATAAAAGCAGCAAATTTCTCCAACAAAACAGCCTGTCATGATACTGTAGTTAAAATCTCTCTTGTGCCCTACATTTCTCCATGTCAAGTAACAGGTCATAAGTTTGCTTTTGGTTCCAAGTGACATAAAACTTCATTCAAACTTACATAAAAAATTGAAAAATTTACTTTTTCATATAGTTACTAAGTCTAGGGACATGTATTACTTCAGGTATGATTTCATCCAGAGATTAATCATGTTATCAGTACCCTGGATTCTTTTCTGTGCTGTTTTGTTTTTTTTTTTTCTGTGTTTCCTCTTCCTTGTACCCACTCTAATTGCTCTGTTCTATGTAGCAAAAAATATTTGCACACTCTACATTGTCAGCTATACACTATACATTCACACTGTATTTACACTCATACACAGTTGTCAAAAAATTCCCAGAAAAGATCCTGAGATGCCACTTACTGTGGTCAACAATGGAATGCAATGATTTACCGAACTTTGACCATGTGTTTGGCGCCTGGAGGATAGACTCAATTAGGCTGCCTTGAAGCCATGTAGACCCTCTTTTATCTGTCTCCCCAAGAGAATCAGAAACTGTTTAAAACTTGAAAAATAGCTAACACAGAAAATATAACCTGAAACACCCATTCTTGAGAACTTAACTTTCTCTGAAAAGAACTCCTCTTTTAAATAAGAAAATATTAAAGCCTTACCTTTCTTTTAAAATTATTTTATTTATTAAAATATTTTATTTATTATTTTTCAAGAGAGGGCGAGGGAGAGAAGCAGAGAGGGAGAGAAACATCAATGTATGGTTGCCTTTTACCTGCCACCAGCTACAGATCTGGCTGGAGGCCTGGCTTGCAACCTGGTTATGTGCCCTGGCTGGGAAAAGCCTTACCTTTCTTAAATTAATTTTTTTCTTATAGGTTCTACACAAGAATTCATATTATTTCCTTGCAGATGTATAGAACAGGTTATATCCTTGCCATATGCTTCCTATGGATGGTATTTATCAATAGGATATTTTAGTCTCATCTTTTACTCCCTTGAATGGTAAAAGTATAGCTTCTAGTGTTTCTGACATACTTAAATAAGAATCTCCCAAGACAATAAACAAAGGCTATCTATATTAATATTCAATTTATTTGCTGATGGATTTCCAAGGAAATTTAGTGATTTATGAGGTCCTCTCTTGACATTTCAAAGAGAACGGGATTTCTCCTAGAAGTCTTAGTCAAAATGTGCTTGGTATTGTGTACCTTATGGGGCACATTATAGTGAACGTGGCTAGTGTCTGTGTTTCAGGAAAAAGTAGGTGTTGGGGAAAAGTAGGCTGATCAATTTTTTTAATACCAGATTAATAGAGGCCCATGCAGTCCTGGCTGTTGGCTCAGTGGATAGGCCCCAACCTTCAAACCCAAAGGTCACTGGTTTGATTCCCATGAGCTAGGGCACATGACCAGGTTGCAAGCCAGGTCTCCAGCCAGGTCTGTAGCTGGAGGCAGGTGAAAGGCAACCATACATTGATGTTTCTCTCCCTCTCTGCCTCTCTCCCTTCCCTTCTCTCTGAAAATAATAAATAAAATCTTTAAAAAAAATAGAAGCCCATGCAAGTCTCTATTTCTGAGACCTGTTTCTAAGTGAAATCATTTTAGTCCCTTAGTCTTTTCACAACAGGAAGTCAGAGAGAGTGTTGTCACTTCTTTTTTCAGATTAGTGAGAGGTTTTCCCACTCTGCAGGAGCTTAGAGATAAAACAACTGTGTGCTTCTGTCTCTCCAGGACCACAGGATGGCATAGCTTTGGGAATCTTTCAAGATTCCCTTATCATATTTCAGTCATTCTTTAAAAGGGCAGTGCCTTTCTGACACAATCCATCTCATTTTTTCATGGAAATGCACTCTTTTTATTATTATTATTTTTTCTGTAGCAGGACAGGAATTTGACATTAAAGGAAGCAAGAAATAGGCCTAAAACCTAGGTGGCTTTCTAGGTTGCTAAGAATTACATTAGTGGTTTTCTTCAACTCGCACCTGACGAATGAATAAATGTGACACAGGCATTTTGTTTCCAGTTAGCAGATGGTGTATTCCACTTACATGTTAGTACATTTTAAATTGGGATAGGTCTCCTGGAAGGGAAATTTGTGGTGCCGGCCCATGAAAATAAAACTAATCTATTTTTTAATGAAATGCTCTTTTTCCATCTTACCCTGGGTAGATTTGGTGAGAACAAATGGTTTCCCTTTAGAAGAAGATAAGAAGAGGGGCGGTGTGATGATGAAGGCAGAGATTGGAGTTATGCCATTACTAAGGCATGGCAGAGGCACCTAAGCTAAGAGAAAAGCTCAGAATAGACTCTTTAAAGTCATTGAAAGGGCATGGTCTTACAAACACATTGATTTAAGACTTCTGCCTTCAAAATTAGGAGAGAGTGAAATTCTGTTGTTTTAAGCCCTTCAGTTTTTATTCTTTGTTTATGGCAGCTCTAGGAAACTACTAAGAATTTTAAAGCAATAGAAATGCATGTATATTGTTTCATAGGTCTTGGGCTAGAATTCCAGAATCAAGGTTTTGGCAGAATCATGCTTCCTTTGATATCTCTAGGAGAGGATTTTTTCCTTGCTTCTTCTAGATTCTGGTGACTCCAGGTATCTCTTGGCTTTTGGCATCGTAACTCCAATCTCTGCTTCCATCTTCATATTCACCTCTTCCCTCTGTATCTCTGTATCATCTTTGTGTGGTGTCCTCTTCCCTGGGCCTCTCTTATCTCTTTTTATGAGGCCATCAGACATATTGCATTAAGACCCCTTCTAGCTCAATGTAATCTCATCTTAACTTGGCTATATCTGCAAATACTCTTTCGTTAACAGGGGCAGGGTGTGGGACTTCACCATATCTTTTGATAGGTCACAATTTAATCCATATCACTAAGCAATAAAATTTAAGGTGAAAGTATAATTGAAATATGTTAAGTTTTAATTATCCTTATAATTACAATGTATGCTCTTCAAAACCCCCTTTAAAGGCTGGCATAACTTAGACTCAAAATCATACTTTATAGAATTTAAGATAAAATTGATTGCTAGGTATGTGTTAGTTTATGTAACTTTCAAAAGGAGAAAGACCCTGCCAATTAATTTACAACAGTGTTTTCTCAGTATTTAACTTGTACACTTATTAAAGCCTACTTGTAGACTTAACTGGGTATGCATTTTTGTACATTACTTTGGTGCATTCATCAAAAATTAGTGAAATAATTTGATTAATAATTTCTAAGATTTTTACATTCCCAAAATCTTATTATTTTGAGTCAACCAACTCAAGAGTCAAAGAGGTTTTACTTGTTCTGCACAGAATCACCCTCTGTTACCAATGACATTGGGAAAATAACATCATTAACCTATTTTAGGAATATTACTTAACTTCTCATTTTAAAGATTATTAATTAATTAATATATGTATTTATTTATCAATATAGAAAGGAAAAGGGAGAGAGAAAGAGAGGGAAAAAGCATCAATGTGTGATTGTCTCTCACTCACCTCCATCTGGGGACCTGTCTCACAACTGAGGCATGTGCCCTGACTGGGAATTGAACCAGCAGCCCTTTGGTTCACAGGCCAGCGTTCAAGCCCTGAGCCATCCCAGCCAGGGCTAAATTTCTAATTAACACCAACACTCTTCCCACAGCCATTTGATTTCTCAGTGGATCAAACAGGGTATCTGGGTTATCTTTCAGTCAAACAACAACTTTCTTCAACTTTAATGCTGACAGTTTCTGATGATTGGTGATGCATGAGAAATAATAAAACATAATAGCAATTTTAGGAGAGTATTACATCAAAGAAACATTTTGATTTCAGAGATGTTATGTGAAAAGAATGTTCCTATGAAATAAAAAATAAGGTGTCTGAACCTTTTTAGTGACAAACTATTCAGTATTTCACAAAGTAGTCTATTCTTTAGATAATTATTCCTCTTAGGAAGTTTTGCCAATTGTTGAGCTAAACTCTGACCCAGTAGCTTTAAATTATTCCCTTCAGTTCTGCCATCTGCTCTCTCACCCAAACAACTTAATTACATCTTCTATAGGAAAGCCATCCAACTATTTTAAACAATTACTCAGTCTCTCCCTTCTTTCACCAACAGTCTTCTTCCTGTCAAGTTAAGCATGCTCATTTCTTCAAAAATCAATCCTCATCTCAATTCTTGAATAAGAATTCCTGGATGAGCCATATTTGGGCAGGTTCCATGTTTGCCATGGAGAAACAGGTCTTGATACTAGAAAGAGAGTGTGTACATGTGCGTTCATGCATGCATCATATATGTGCTTACATGTACCTTTGCACCTCCTCAGGAGCACCGAGGTGACTGGTTGTACTGATGTTGCGGGTAGAGAGAGTATTAAGTTCAGGGAGAGAAGAGGAAGCTTAAAGTCCATGAAGCAGGTGGGGATTTGGAAAGCAGATGGATGGCTTTGTGGCTCATGCTCACAAGCGTAAGGTTTAATTCTAGGACCAATGAGATGCCAGCTTCTGTTGATTGGCATTAGGTGTGTGACATAGCTTTCAGTTACCTGCTTGTCCCATTTTTATCCTGTAAAAGCTTCTCCAAGTGTCAGTAATCATTTTTTGAATGTAACATCTAAGTCTGAATGCAGTGGCACCAGGACTTTGCCTGGACACAACAGAACAGGATGTGATTCGCATCTTGCACATAAACCGTTAGAACTGTGACATGAATCTTTTCTTTATTTAATTTCTGCTAGTTTGCTTTACCAGACATTTGGGATCATTTGAGAGTCTGATTTTTTGTCTGTTGCAACCCAATGAGTTTCCCCCGGCCTGCTGTTGTCGTTTCTCTTGTTCAAGTCATTGATCACAAAATTTAAAGTTGAGTGGGACACAGTTAAAGATGAAGTCTTTAATGTCACTTAAAAGTTTTCTGTGTGCTAACATTGATCAATAATTTAATATTTGGGGGGGGAAGATATGCAAAAAGTTGTAAATTAATCCATTTACACTACATCAGTCATATATCTTCATCTTTTTTTTTTCAAAGACATCATCGTGACACTTCATAGAACTTACTATATTGCATATTAAAATGTAAATATAATAGAAGCTTTTTAAAGTTTATGCTATGGTTTGTTCTAGGAAGAAATATGTGCTATCTCAGGGGACATTTATCAAAGATCTTTCCTGAAACTAAGTCATTCCATTTGCTGGCATTGGACCTGAATATTTGTCTGTGGTACTCATGGAGATATGCTTCAAGCCATGCTCTTACAAGGACTGATGCTGGAGGCTGAGATTCCTTGGTATCTTCCATATACCGAGATAATATTTCTAGCCATTAACTAAGACTGGTCTAGAGCTGCACTATTTTCTGCTTAAGGTAGGACTCCTCTAATGAGCAATTTTTACTTTGGGGTCTCCCTATTATTATGTCTAAAATTTTTTCAGCTGTGCTACCATAGGAGAATCTTTCAATAAAACTTCCCCTCTTTCTGTCATTTATTTCCTAGGCTAAGTTCAACAATGAAGTCTGAAGATTTTCCCCCTGTGTATTAATCGCCTGCTTTCTTCTTTATCCTTCACAGGTATTCCCTTAACAATTTTTCTTTCATATCTAATTCTGTTCCAGTGTGTGTGCTTCTCCATGGACTCAGACTGATGCAAATAACTTCTAAAAGACTATCAAGATTTAGACCACATTGTCTTCCAGATCTGCTTACTCTACTCATTGCAGGAAGGCTGAGCTTCTCCTTGCTTAAATTGTCTTCTCAACTATAGACTCTATTATCTTGTCTTAATGTAAGCCAACAATTTATTCTATCATAAATCATTTCAGTCTGCCCTCTTGATCCTGATGGTCATTCAATCTTCTACATCTCAGTTGCACCTCATAATATTCATTATGTCTTTAACATAATGTGTGGCTGTGGCCTGGGAGCATTGCCTTCTAGACTAGCACTTCAAGTGCTATTTTTTTCCCTACAAACTGAGTAGAAAAATTTTATTCCTTCTTCACCACTGATATTTCAGAACACTAACCTTCTACTCTCTTGGGAAAAAAAAAAAAAAGAGGGAAAGCCTGCTTGCCTGATATTCACAGCAACAAGAGATATCAGATTCTTTTTCTTTTCATCTACAGACGCTCTGATCTGGTATCTTGATTTCAACACACAACACCACTGATTCAATGAAAATTCTTGTTATAAAATCAGTTCACAGTTTTTCTCTTCCTGTGAACTCCAGTAATTCTTCCTGGAGTCATAAACATCTCTGGGAATGATCTAGCCAGTATTCTGGTCTCAGTTTATTCACTTACTTATCATCAATTATCAATTCCTTTTTCGCTCCTCAACACATTTTATTTTAGACACTCACTTCCAAGGTCATGTTTTAGTATTTGTCACCACCAAATTTGAACTAACATCAAAATCCTGAAAGAATTGTGTATCATCACAATTCTCTAGTCTTTCTCTCTACTTACTGAAGTATTCTGTTTAAATATTTTTGAACATATAATGACTTCTGTTTTATTCATTTAATTGATTTATTTCTATCTATCAACAACCTCCTATCTTTACTTCTCATTTTATCCAGGTTGATTTATGATTCATTATTTCAATCACACCCAAATCCATAACCTAGCAGACTGCATTCACATTAAGTCTATGTATCAAGTAGACTCTATACACAGATTGGTAATCTTAGTACTATTTGTCTTAAGAAACTCCATATTTTTTCCAGATTTCCCAAATTGCCTTGATTTCTACTTTCCATCACTAAATCAGCTAAATATAATAATTCATATTTAATAAGATTAATGTATATAATAATCACACCTCTATCTTCTTATCAATTAAAAATATAATTGCATATTTCATCTTTATTCATCTTTCCATGTCCAAGGGAGAGTTTTCCAAATCAAAGGCCAGTTGCTCAATATATAATCTTTTCCCCATTGCCTCTTGCCTTTTGTTTTTTTAACAAAAAACGATTAACCATTTAATTTTATTATTCTTTTTTTTTTTTTAAGATTTTATTTCATTATTTTTAGGAAGAGGGGAAGTGAGAGAGGCAGAGAGGGAGAGAGACATCAATGTATGGTTGCTTTTCACCTGCCTCCAGCCACAGATCTGACTGGAGACCTGGCTTGCAACCTGGTTATGTGCCCTGTCTGGGGAATCGAACCTGCGACCCTTGGGTTCGCAGGCCGGCACCTTACCCACTGTGCTACCAGCTAGGGCTTAATTTTATTATTCTTTTATTATTGATACTATTATGGATGTCCATTTCCCCCCTTTACCCCTCTCCACCCTGCCTCTACCCCAGCCTTTAGCACATTGATAGCTACATCCTTGGGCTAGAGATGCAAATTAAAACTACAATGAAGTATAACCTCACACCTGCCAGAATGGCTACCATGTATAAATCAACAAACCAGTGCAGATGAATTTGTAGAGAAAAGGGAACCAAACTGAGTGCACTGCTGGTGGGAATGCAGACTGGTGCAGCCACTGTGGAAAGCAGTATGATCTCCTAACAAAACCTCCTGCCTTTTAAAGGATTTTGAAACTTAACCTTATGAATCTCCTTATCTTTCCAAGGATTTTTAATCAGCATGTAAATATATGCTAATATCTATCACCCTAAAGAAAAACAAATGAAAACAAGTTATTTGATAAATGTCTGCTTCTGGTTATAATCTGATTTTCCACTCTCTTGGGTGTCACATCTTTCTGGAGTTTTATATAATCCCCATTCTTATATCCCACATACCTCTTAACAAGCTGCAGAGTAGCTTGTTTCCTCCAATAAAACAGAATGGCTCTTTATTTTACAGACAGCCTCTAGGCTTTCAAGGTCAGGTGTAAGGCAGGAATATCATCTATATATGCAAAATATAGATAAGTGTGTTAGCAGATACGTCCACTTCTTCTGGGTGAGTGTAGTGGAGGTTTTATTGTCCTCCTCCTAATGCCACAGATGCTATATTTAGTGTAATGGCAACTGGAATCCATCAAGATGAGTTTGGACATTTTCTCTGGTTAATTCTTTAGGGTTGCTATATATCTAAGCTCAATTTTGTAATCATACCAATGATACTATAAACAACATAATACTTTTAATAATTCCCCTTGATTAGCCAACTAGAAGGAAATTATTTATCTTCACTGAGAATGCTAATCATTATAATTTCCATGATTTCACACTCTCCTGAGTGTTTTCTTATAAGTATAGTCACATTTGGTCTCCTTTCAAATCTCCTTCTCCCCCACTGGAAATATACATGCTGGAAGTTCCCAGTGTGTGCTCATAGGCTTTTCTTTCTTTTTTCTTCTTTCCTAAGTGATTTTGGCTTTAATTCTGATCTTTAATCCCATCTATATATAGTCTACACATTTAGACCAAACTTCTTTGAGGCTCAGGCTGATGTACCAAGATATTGTCTCAAAATTTTACTGATGCTCCAAAGGAAGAAAAGTAGACATTATACATCTCCGTATTATAAAGATATGTTAGCTAATATCTTGCAATCAAAGGTGTCATCACCTGCTGCCAGACTCTATTTAAAAGAGGAATTAATTGAAGAAGGAAAGGCTGAGTTGAGTATTACAGGTACAGAAGACCCATGTCAGCTTTTCCTTCTGCCTTAAAGAAAAAAGGAAAGGGCTTCTCTCTCTTTATGACAACTACTTGTCAAAAAGGGAGATTGGCTTTGGACCCGTAGGCTGGACATGTGCTGAATTATAGAATTGTGGGGAATCCAAGTCATTAAAGTAGTGTGGAGCTTTGGAGGGATGGTTGTGTATCTAATGTACTATGACAGTAAATTGAAAATAGAATTGCAGACTGCTTCTCTTCTGGGCAATTATGTAGGCAGGAAAAAGACAGAAAAGCAAAGGGGCAAGGCAGAGAGAGTGGGGCCGAGTCATTGGCAAACTATTTACTCTTTGAAGCAACAAGGATGACTGAATTTCTCCAGTCACTTATGTTGAGAATGTTCATGATTTTGTCCTTGTCAATGCTAATTAGGAGCATTGAAAGTTTTGGTGCAATCCTTCCTTAAAGGTGACAAATATAAGAAAAGCTTTCCAACATTTAACTACAATTCATCAGGTCTTATTTAGAACCATTCTTGAGGACAGTGAAGACTAATGTGAGAAATCTGTTGCTATGGGAGACTGATTATAGCCATAGTGCTTGACCTTTGTCCCATTGAGAGGTGGGTCTAATTCTCTACCCTTTGATCTCTGTTAGGACATTCTGTCTGTCTAGACAAACAGAAGAAATTGGAAGTGATACTGTGCCAGTTTTTAAGAATGAGCCATAAAGCTTTATCAGCTTCTATGTTCTGTGTTTTGAAACACTTGCTCTTGGAAGCCAGTTACCAAATAGGAAGTCCAACTGCTTTGAGACCTCTGCACTGTGAAAAGAAATGTCCAGGTGTGAAGAGATACCCTGGAAGAGGTGATTCCTTGCAGAGAGGAGAGGCCAAAGGGGCTAAACATTATACCATGTGGTAAAGAAGCCACTTTTTAAAAAAGATTTTATTTATTATTTTTGGAGAGAGGAGAAAAGAGAGAGGCAGAGAGGGAGAGAAACATCAAATGTATGGTTGCCTTTCACCTGCCTCCAGCTATGGACCTGGCTAGAGACCTGGCTTCCAACCTGGTTATGTGCCCTGGCTGGGAATCAAACCAGCGACCTTTGGGTTCACAGGCCAGTGCCTTATCCACTCACTGTGCCACCAGACAGGGCTAAGAAGCCGCTTTTGATGTTGGCCTATATATTCATAATCCATCTAGCTGACACTGTGTAAGTCAGAGACAAACTAGCTAGATGAGTTCTTCTGAAATACCCTTACCCTAAAATTTTGATGAAGAAAAGTGATTCTTTTGAGCCACTAAAAATTGTTTTGTTTCTTCTTACAGAGCAATAGATAACATAATTAGAAAAAGAAAATTAGGGATAATTTCCGGGAGTGAAAACTTTCATCTTTTATAAGTGTTTTTCTTTTCTTTTTTTTTCTTTTTTTTTTTTTTTTTGCCTTTTTTACTCTACAGCTGTCTTCAAAAATACTTCAGTTGTGAATAGTTGGCCTGCAGATATTTTCATTGTAAATGCTTTTGTTTCTATAAAATGATGATTGTTTAGCTTGCTAATGCAAATTAAGTAGTTGATTGTAAAAGGAAGATAAAGAGAATGACTGTTTTAGAGTTAGTTACTTTATGATTTTTAGCTGTGGAAAAGGAAGACAACATGATAAATAGACTCACATGGTACTTGAATGTGAATTTTAAACAAAGCTAATTTTACTCATAATAGTTGTTCCGGCAAGATTCTATTTACAGAGTTTCTGTGGTGAGCTAGAAATGGTCTTTACAAATTCACACAATGAAAATGTGCAGTTAAGAGCCATGCCAAAAAAGTCATACCTTCTCACATCATCAGGAATAGGAAGCATGTTATCTTTGTCATATAAATGAAACCCCTTTTTTGAATTTTAATTTTGGGAGTGGCTTCAGTGGGTAGTCAGTAGAAGTGAGGACCATGGAAAATCAATCATTTGCATTTCTAAATGTCTGTGTCCATGAAAGCTTTAGTGAGAATGGACAAAGCCGGTGACTGGATGTAAGATTTTTAGTAAACCTGCTTTGCAGAGGGTTCAGCTGTGTCCTGTGTTCTTGAGAGGAGCTTTCCAGGATGCGGGTGGAAAATAGAGATGGGCTGTGTGGATGCAAAGAAGAACAGCAGCAACAAGGGAAACAGAAGACCGCTGATTGCCCAGTGAGGGGCTGTAAAGACAGCAGTGGCTCAGAAGGAGAGGCCAGATCAGTAAACTCAGCTTTTCTGAGTGTTCACAATGCTCTTCAGACTGTATCATCTTCTGAATGAATACTGCATAGCTTAGGTGGTAACTGAATAATAATCCAAATCCATACCTTTTTTCAGAGGAGGGGCAGGAGCCCTGCCATCATCACAGACATGTGAATATGAGGAGAAAAATCTTAACTGGAGGAAAGCAGGTCAGTTTTAGGAGTTTGAGTCATCCGGTTGCCACAAAAGTAATTCAACAGGGTTGACTATAACATTACTGCCTATGTCATTTTCTCCTAAGAAGCAAAACATTTCAGGGGCTATTCCAGGGGGTTCAAGTAATCAATGGCAAGGAAAAGATGAGCAAGGCTACATAAAATGTAGTTATGAAATATGACTACACAAAGCCCAGAAACCATTCTCAACTTCCCACTTAGAAAAATACAAGTGGATTATTATTATTATTATTATTATTATTATTATTATATTACTGTAGATAGGGCTGGAACTGTTCACTAGGAGGTGCTGGGTCTGCAATTTTGAAGGCAGGACACAGCATTTCTAATGTCAGAAGGGATTTAGTGGGGGATTTTTGATGAGAGAGGAGTTACCCTCTGCAAGGTCTCTTTGTGGGAGGTTGCCTTGGTAAATAGCAATCAAAAATACCACCTCTCAACAGACATTAGGTCACCGATGTGGCATGAATCATTCATTCAAGGTCTCCCTGGGACTGCAGGACCTCATGGTGAGTAGAAAATGAAATAAGGGTCATGTCTGACCCTTCCTTTAATGCACTGTTGAGCTTTTCTTAAGCAGGTTTAAGCAATCTTGGCTGAGCGTGGTGGAAGCAAAACAGAAACTGTTACGGCTCGTACAATGCTTCTCTCCATGAATAAAGAGAACATGTTCTTCTCTGGCCATTTTCTCTTTCAAAAGCACAATAATGGTGTATACAAATATATTTTTTCTTTTACAATAAAGGCCAAAATAAGTAGTCAGAGGGCTATTCTATTGCCGGTGGAAACCAGGCTCTTCCATGGGATTGTGAGAAAAGCATCCCAAAGACCCTGTCACAGGAAACTGATGTGGTGTGGTTTGTTCCAGTGGAAACAGAAGCTGACCCCTAGTTCCCAATGTGCCATGTCCCTCTGTCCTGCTGTGGAAAAAGTCCAGCTGTATCTTCAGCATGACCAAAGCAAAGACTAGTATCCAGAGTTTTGGTTTCATAGTAAAACTTAGTCCTTTGGAGCCCACGCTGTCTGCTAGACCAAAATGGCCATGAGTTTCCTAGCAAGATAGGAGGGGGTGCTTTTTTGTTCTCCTTGAACTGTATTAGCTGGAATGGGCCATTAGTTATTTTCCAAAATAACTAACCAACTTCCTAAGCTTTCTTGGGCTTTTCCATGGGTTTAACCCCTTGGTAACCTCTATGGTCAAGCACCTCCTCTGGTCTCTCTGAAATAACCAGCTGGTTACCAGAGGGGAGAAGGGAGTGGGGAGAAGAGTTGGTCCCCTTGGTGAAGCAGGGCTGTGGCCCTCTGGAGTGCAAAGCTGTAGCTTCCTGGTGAAACAAACAGGCTCATGCTTCTCAGTTTATTCCACTCAGTGCCTAATTCCCTTTGGTCCCTTTATGATTAATAATTGGTCAGCTACTTACATAATAATACCACCTGTGGATGAGGCACTGAAACAGAATTTAGGTCAAGATGTTATCTGTAGCTGAGAAGAAACCCATACCTGTGAACAGGGCAAGGAATGGCCATTGTTTCTGGCGACTTCAGAAGCTTAATGACAAATGAAGGAATGGGCTAAGGCTTACAGGGCAGGCTGTGAAGACACTGAATAAGTGCCAGGACTACATATAAAATTAAAATCCTACATTCAGCCAGGACCCTCATTTCCAGTATTGGGCACCTGGAGATCTCAGCCACCTTTAGATAAACCTCAATTTGCTTGAACTCACCGGTTAAAAATATATCACATCCTGGGTAGTTACACTTGGCCTCGCAGAGCCTAAGGGTCAGAGAGGCGTTTGGGTTCCTGGGCCAATTTCAAGGACATTAGGCAAAAGGACCAAATGCAATGGAAGAATAACTGTCCATGCCTAGGAGATGTTAACGACTGCACACACCAGCCTGTAAAAACAGAAGAATGCTTCCCAGCCAGGAAGAAGGTGCCCTTAGAACATGAGCTCATTCTTCTTCATTCTTTGATCAAATAAACTTTCTGCTCTGCTTTGCCGAGCTCAGTTTCATTTTATTGGCACAAATGACATTGGGCGGGAAGACCATGGTTTGGGTCCCTGATGCCAGCCTATTTATATCTTTCCATAAGACATGAAAAATACTTCTGTAAGTGGAATTTAAGTGCTTAGGTATAAACAAAACCTGGAGATTTGGCCACTGCCACCAAAACCAAACATATGAAGCAGGTACTGGTCCCAAAGGAAAAAGGCTTATTCAGGTGCCTTGGGAGAATGGTGGATACTGGTCCCAAAGACCATCTTTTCCTCTGGCTCCAGCCTGTAGTTCTTATAGGGACAGGGAGGGGAGGATGTTTTTTGTTTATTGTTTTTTTCCTATTCAATTATCTTGCTAGTGCTTGGTGCCCTTGGGTCCCTATCCATTGATCTTTCTATCATTCTGAGTGCCCAGGGAGTCATGCATTCATCTTTCCATCTTTTGTCATGAGCTCCAGCCCTATTCATTCATATTTCTAGCTATTGGCGTGCTCAATGTAAGAATCTCTTTCTGCCACTAACAATGGGGAGAATTCATGTTAAAAGAGACACACCTTCTCTTTGGCCAAACTTTTATTAAGGCCAAGGTCCTTAACGCAGGATGTAACACCGAGTTTCTTATTCCTTCTTAAAAATAGCTTTTATGAAGCTATTTATATTGTCCTTATTGTGAAAGTTTAAAATGACAAAGGGCTCTTAAAAGTATTCCAAGTGTGTGCTTTCATCACACTGTGATGGGGCACTTATCAGAATGCCAATGCTAACAATGTCTCTCTGAAATAAGCTTTTATACAAAGTTAAGGAGATGTCTTCAGCATTCATTTGACTGTCTTCATTCAAAGCTTCTACTTCAATCACCCAATTTTTCTTTCTTTTTGCTTTCCATCCGCTCCTCTTTCTTCATATTCCCACCTCAGTTCTTTATGTAGCATGAATATATTCTATTTTTTGTTTTGTTTTGTTTTTTTACTCTTAACTGTCTTTGCACTTTTCTCCTCTGTGATTTCCAGGCTTTGCAAACAGGGCTGAAATATGAGTGAAAATGACTTAATAACGATTTCCTTATTCAGAAAAGTTTCTCTTCAGCGATGTTTGATGATTTCTCCCGAGAAAATGATGTTCAAAGTCTTACCCATGCATCCCTGAGCAAAACATTTCAAATTGGCCAAGCAGCTGCTTCAAGAAGAGCTGGAAACTGACACCAACAATAGCATTTCCTGCAGCAGTAAACACAGCAATGCTTTTATATTGATAGCACTCCGGGGGCAGTTCCTGCATTTGTAGCAAAGGCCATTTAAAGTGTAAGTGAAGAATGGGAAATCTAGCCCTTTTAAAACAGCATGCATGAATAACCTAGGCATTCATCAGTCAGCTTTTAGATATTTCTATTTTTAGAAACAAACAGTAAACCGGTGCCATTTGAAATTCCTGTGCCTTATAATAAATCTTGAAAATAGTTGACTGGTTTTCCAAGAGAATAAAGTTTTAGTTCTTATAAGAAGTTTTAATAGATGTATCAGGGAAAACAAATATCCTTTAAAAATACTTCTCAAAATGTTTTACCTACTACTATTCTAGTGAGAGGAAAGATAATAGTGTATATAACCCTCTTGTGATCTGGCCAGATAATGAAACAATTCCTTTAAATTTATCAAAGATTTACATAGAGTTGCATTTTATTCTTTAGCAGTACCAACATTTCATTTAAAGTAGTTTAGCTTCTTATTCCCTCTAATTTTTGAGGAAAAAAATATGCTTAAAAGGTATTATTTGTTATACATCCTGGTGGGCTGTCAACTTAAATCCTGGTTTAAGATGCTTGGTCCAAGGGAGATAATTGTTTCAAACAACTTACTGTTTTGAACAAGAATCAGTTTTTCCTCCTTCAGATGTTAGGTTACTGAATGTACCTTAAAAAATACTCACTCCTTGCATTAATCAAACTTATTTATTGAATGCTTGTTATGGGTGCATCCTGTGGATGAGGCTGTTAAACAAGAAAATTAATGAAGTTTCCCTGTATTTTATGAACACTGAAGACAATTAACAATGTAGATAAATAAACAAACTAACAAGACACTCAACCAACCCACTAACCAGATAGTTGCAAGATTTCAACAGACCTTGGAGAAAATTCACAGGCAATAAGATAAAATTCTAGGAGGAAGAAGCATTAGATAATTAACCCTGGAAAACTTTTTGGGGAAGGCAATGATTGTATCAAATAAATGAAAGGGGGGAAAAACATCTCTGTGAAGCCAGTGAATCCCGATCTTTTTATGTGTGAAAAAGAAGCATTTAAAGCCAGAGGCACTTGATAAAAAATTGATTACTGGGTCTCTTTCACTACTTCCTTTAGAGATCAGCCACTAGCCATTCTCTGTTATGGTGATTTATTCCTGGTTTCTATGCGCAGAGCTGGTCTTTCTAAGACTTTCACTTCATAGATATGTCATCACACTTGCTGGAGGAATGCAACTTGAGATAACATTTCTCTAATTAATACACTCTACATATTCACTTAATTGGCACAGGCTTCATTGAGGATTCATATTGCAGAATCATCCTGGCTTTGGTACATCCAAATCATTATGCACGTTTCCATATTTCAAGGAAAATATGGAAAGAAACAGTGTTCTTTTATCATCTAAATAAAAACATTCTTTTTCATTCCTTTCAGCAAAAAGTTAAGTGTTCTTGTACACACACACACACTCACATACAACTTCGGGCAATTTTCTTCAAATGGAATTTGAAATGGAGAACAAATGCTAGCAATATGCAATAACAGAAGAATTCTGATGGAATCCAAATTTGGAGGGCAGGCTGCCCTCCCTCCCCGCAAGCCTTTTTCTGCCGTGTTTCATTGTTCCTTACCTCCTTGCTCCAGCAGCAAAGCCTGAGCAATTGAACAATTGTAATTGTCCACCTGAGGCTCCTGGGAGCATGAAATGAAAATGACTTTCTTGAGTGATGCTAAGGTTTATAACAACTTTTCCACCCTTATCTTTATTATTTTGAAAAGAGGTAGAGGATCTATTATTAAATGTTAACAACTACAACCACATTGATGCCTTGATGGGAACTGAGACTATTAACAAATATTGACAGTATATATTCTATTGTCATATATAGTCTGGAACAGTCTTTACCAGATGGTGTCATTTATCAATGCCTAGTATAGCATTCAGTTAGAATGCCATAGTGGGGGGTCACATGCTAGTATGTAAGGTGGCACACGTGTTTTTTAACAAGCCCTGATAGGTGCTTATGAAGCACAGTCAAAATTTGGAGCTCCTGACCTAAATGGTGGATTTACTTATGGTTATTGCAATCAATCTTACAGAGAATAATTACAAATATAAACTACTTTCAACACATGATTTTCCTCAAGTATTGTCTTGTAGCTTTCTATACAGCTCAGTTTCCATATGGGGACAGACTTAAGGGATATACAATTAATTTAGGAAGTCAGGATTGCTTTATCAAAGTCAGTGGACTCCCTTTGGGGAAGTTACACATTATGTATTTTTAGCAAATTTGGAACAGAAATCTGATGTGTAATGAAACAATTTAAAATGTTACTTAAAGCCAATTACTGTATTTTAAGGAAGAGTACTAGTTTTCCATTTTGACCTTGTACCATCTTTATTCTTTTTTCATTAAAAATATTATTTTCTGGTATGGCTTAAAAAACACTATGTATATTCCTTGTAAGTGTTACAAAACTTGAGATTTAGAAAACTTTTTTTAAAAAGAAAATAACATTTTGACAATTGCTTTTGTGTTTATTTTTTCTGCATGATTTTCTTTCAATTATTTCATGCAATATGCTATTTTTGGTACACACTTGATATAAGGAAGGAAATTGATGCACTTTAACATTAAAATAAATTAAAATATTTTCCTCCAAATAATTTTGACTTGGTATTTTCAGAAAAGAATTAAATAAAATGCTATAAAAACTTCCATTGCTAGAATAATGAAAAAGAGCAAAAAAAGTAATATATTACTCTTATACTGTGCTTTTCCAATTAATAACTGAGCTAAGATTTATAGCAAGCTAGGATACCTGGATTAAGTAAAACCACTTGTTCAATATAAATAGAATATCTTCAAATGTTTAATAGACTACTTTTGGGGAAAAGGATCACAGCTCAATCAGTCAATACAATATAATTGACAAATTTTAACAAAAAGCTGATAAAAAATGTCAACAATTTCAGTGGTATTTGAATGCCTGAGATTTTAGTAAGAAATATTTTTTTATTGATTTTTCTTTACACTTGATCTTAGCCAAAAGGCCAAGAAGTGATTGATTTTTCTTTAAATATCTATTTTATTCTTTAACTTTATTTTTAATTATTTACATGATTACAGTTGTCCCCATTTGTCTCTCTTTTTCCACCTCCATCCAGCTTTTGTCCCGCCCCACCTCCAGCCCCCTTTCCTCATGTGGTCACCACTTGCTATTTGTGTCTGTGGGTCATGTTTGCATGTTGTTTAACTAATCCCTCCACCTTCTTTCATCTGGCCTCCCCTTCCGCTTCCATCCTCCTCTCTTCTTGACAGCCTCGAGCCTGTTCTACATATCAGTGCCTCTAATTCTGTTTTTTTTTTTTTTTATTATTATGTTATTTTGCTCTTTAAATTCCACATATAAGTAACATCCTCTGATATTTGTCTTTCACTGATTGGCATTTTTAAATTTGACCCTTTAAAAAGCATATCCTTTGGTATTCCCAAGGTAATTTCAAACACACTGGTGTATTTTAAGTAAACAGTGCCTGTTTGTTGTTATTGTTTGTATTAGTAAAAACAAAAGTTAAGTTAAAAGTAAAGAGGAAAGAAAGAGGGAGAGAGCAGGAGATAGAAAATGGGTACAACTGGGAAATAGTAAGGAGTGCTCAGGGCCTCTACTGTGGGGTTCTCCTGCACTTTTGCCTAAAATCTTGTGACTTAATGCAGATATGTTAGAAGTAGAATATCACCAAACCTGTTTCCCTAGGACTAGTTGTAGGTACTCCATCAATGTATAATTCTGGCATACTAAATTTTTTTTCTTTTGAAAGCTTTACAATGGTAATCCAGAAAATCATAACTCTGAATTATTTTAAACAGATTTCCTGGGTTTATGTAAAACTATTCTTGGGAATAAAGATCTGGAACAGCAAAAAGTGGGGGAAAGACAAAAGACCTTGAATACAAGAAAAGGTTTAAGAACTAGCCTAGAAAAAAAATTAATAAAATATTCAATTTCTATTCCTCCGTATAACTTATTCAACCAAAAGGTAACTTAGGATATGAGCACCTCCCAAAAAGTCAGAAATATTCTCCAGTAGAGGCTCAGAAGAGAATGAAATGTTGTTGACATCTCAATTTTAGCCTAGTGAGAACCATATCAGACTTCTGACCTACAGAACTGTAAGATAACTATTTCTAGTGTTTAATCTACCACGTGTGGTAATTTGTTATAATAGCACTAAAAATTCATACTCACATCACCTCCACAAATGAAACACAATGCACATACTTCTTTATTCTCATATACCATAATCCATAACTATGTATAAATATAGATAGAACCTAAATCTCTAAGGTAAGGTAGACAACAGAATTGTTTCACATTAGATAGATAACCTATTTTTTTTTTAAAGAATGAAGCAAAAGCAAGTAATTAAAGGAACAGGGTTTAATCTGTTTTTGTTACTTCTTCAGGTCTGGAAAAATAATTTCTAAAGTAAGAAAATAAAATACTCTAATCAATGGTTCTAATAAGCTTCTTTTGCTTAACTCTCTTTACATAGTAAAAGGACAAATATTTTTTGCTAAATATTCTAATAGTTTTATGATCTTTTATTTTGAAAGTCCAAAAATTGTTAGGAACATTTACATGTTACTAAGGTAGCTCTCTTTGTAGGAGAGATAATGGCCAAATATTGACAGTTAAGCTAGTATAGTTTTGAATCAAAGATAACTTAGACATGGATGATTAAAACTCCGAACTGAAAGTTCTTGCCTTCATAGGAAGTGGATGCCTTAGGAGAAATAATTAAATTTTCACTTAGCAAACACACCCAAATATGCATGTATGCATTTGCGTCTTACCTGCATGTCCTCTCTACACATCTGCTTGCTTTGCTTGCTTTTGTTATTATCTAAACTTTTTTCATGCCATTGTATTGGTTTTCTTTTTCTCTTTCCTGAACCCTCCAGCTGGTGATAAACTAAACTTTAATGGAACAGAGCATGTTATTTCTGTTTTGTTCTTCTATACAATAAACCCTCAATACTTTGTTGACTAACTTTGGCAAGGTAGCAAAAGTGGAAACCACCTGCTCAGGGACCAAAAATTTCCTTGAAACCTCATATACAGTATGACTTTAGCTGCATTGCATTCATGTAGTGCCTTTATTTCTAGATTTAAAGCCAACCTACATAGACTACAAATTGCCTTTATACCAGTCTATAGACATGCAGGCAGAACATATAGCATACAATAACAACAGGCTTGCCCTACACAATAACCAAAATAAAAGGTTCTTTTGCAAAAAAAAAAAAAAAAAATTCATTCAAGTAGGGCTAAGCTATGGCTCCCCAACTTGAATGTGCATAATAATCCTGTGGAATAATCAGTTTCTGCATTGGAATATGGCATTTTTACTACAGGTGATCAGAGGGTGGGGCGTGATTCAAACACGATGGAGCAAAAGAACAGCCCTCAGTAAGATTTATCTGAAACTACCTATATATTCTAAAAAAAGAATTCTTAACCTCACTCAACTACATTTTCCAGATTGGGCCTACTCTCTTGGTTTTGTTCTTGTCAGATTCATGTATACATTTGCGTCTTACCTGCATGTCCCATTGTTTCACCATGATGCCTCTCTAGTTATACTGGATGGAGCTCAGCCATGGCAAGTTTTAAACCATGAACATGACTATAAGAGGAGAAGAACTCCAGTTATACAGAATGAGCACATTAGAGCCATGGGGCAGTGGGGCTAATCTGCCGCAGTGCTGACATGGGAAGATAGCCCAGTACTCCAAGACAAGGAGTCCATTTCCCAAGGAAGAAGGGAGGAATTGAAATTCCAGTGTCCTTCTGTGTGGGCACAAATATGTTTGTAGACCTCTGAGAATAGCATGGTAGATCAGAGTACACCAGCAGAGAGGACCCTATGTGACACCCAAACATGACTCCTGTGTGCTTCCAGCATGAAGATGAGAGTAGACACGTCAGTGGCTGCCTCCTCCTGAATCAATTACTTTCTAGCCAGGGAGTGAGTGTGTGAGCACTGGCAAATTGTTTTAAGCATAGGTTTCCTTATTATAAAAATTAGAGCAATAATAAATAAGAAATCACCCTGGCTGGTGGCACAGTGGATAAGGTGCTGGCCTGTGAACCCAAAGGTTACTGGTTCAATTCCCATCCAAGGCACATAACCAGGTTGCAAGCCAGGTCCATAGCTGGAGGCAGGTGAAAGACAACCATACATTGATGTCTCACTTCCTTTCTGCCTTTCTCTCTTCCCCTCTCTCTAAAAATAATAAATACATCTGCAAAAAATTTTACTTTAATAAATAAGAAACCATTTATCTGGTTTTCTAAACACCGGAAGCATCACCAATGTGAAAATGTCCTAAATATTTTTTAACAAAACAGTCTTATACAAATAATCTTAAAGGTAACAGAGTGAGTTTATTATATTCCATATGCCTCATGATGTTTATTAATAAAAGAATAATTTTTATTTTTATTTCATTTTTTTAAAGATTTTATTTATTATTTTTAAAGAGATGGGAAGGGAGAGAAGCAAAGAGGGAGAGAAACATCAATATATGGTTGCCTTTCACCTACCTCCAGCTATGGGCCTGGCTGGAGACCTGGCTTACAACCTGGTTATATGCCCTGGCTGGGAATCAAACCAGCAAACTTTGGGTTCGCAGGCTGGTGCTAGTGCTACCAGCTAGGGCAAGAATAATTTCTAATACATGGGCACGTGTATAATGTATTCCATTAAAACAAGTTTTCTCCTTTGTGCTGATCTCATTCAATTTTATAGTTACTGCTCATTATGTGCAGCATCTGTTTTATTGAATAAATCTATAAATCAATTAGGACCATAGAGCATGATCTAATACAAGAACACAAATTCCAAAGCTTGGGGATGTGTATTCAAATCCTTCTGGTTAAGTCTAATGAAATGCAGTGGAAAGAGTACTGAAATGGTAGACTTGGATTTTTTAGCTTAATACTTGTTATGGGTTTGTTTGGTGAGTCACTTTTAACAAAATATGAAAAAGCAGTTATGTACAAGTGGTTTCCATTAAATTTTTTTCAAAAGCATTCCCCCCTTTTTTTTCCCCAAAGGAAATCAAACTTATCTCAGCTACAGGAACCAGTAAATAAATGCAGGATCCCTTCTTTATCTAGGCTAGGATCCAAGAAAGGGCTGCCTGATTGTTTCCCTCTTACTCCACCTCCTATTCCTTTACAAAACCCACCAACCAAACCCAAGAGACACCTGAGGCAAATCCTTGGCTTCCAAAACATTAAATCTTTTAAAAAACCACTTTGAATGTTCCAAACACTGTCCACATCTACCTTTGATAGTTCTTTGAACATTTAAGCTAAAATATTTGCCTAATATTTTATTTGCATATGTTTGTTTATAACCATAGCTTTTTAAAATATATTTTATTTATTATTTTTAGAGAGAGGGGAAGGGAGAGAGGTAGAGAGGGAGAGAGGCATCAATGTATGGTTGCCTTTCATCTGCCTCCAGCTACAGACATGGCTGGAGACCTGGCTTGCAACCTGGTTATGTGCCCTGTCTGGGAATTGAACCAGCTACCTTTGGGTTCACAGGCCAGTGCCTTATCAACTGTACCACCAACCAGGGGCTTATAACCATACTTATTTCACACATGCACACACACTCAAACCCTTTCTACTTCATTAACAAAATCCTTACATTGGAGGAGAGAAGGCATATAGACCATCCAGTTTAAGTCTCGATTTCCTGCACAGCCTTCAGATACAGCTAGTGTTGAGATGGAACAATATTCCAAATTGATCCTGGGAAAGTTCTTTAAAGAGGCCAAACTCAGCTGACTTACCTGTCCCTGCTGCATAAAGTGGAAGCAATGGCCAGAGGTCTAGTGTACATCTGAGAAACAAGCAGTGGCCTTAAAAATGGAAGCTATGCACTAAGGAAGGTAGAGCAGATAGGAAGAGACAAAGGCCTATTGAAGGTGAAGCAGGCAAACCTCCTACCAGCATCTGCGTACTTACCACCAGACTTCTTTTACTAGAAAAAATAAGTAAAACTTTATCTTGTTTAAGCCACTGATATTAAGAACCAGCCTAACTTAATCTTGCTACACATGTTTTCTAAACCAAATATGGAGAAGTATAGAATTTCAATGACTACTTTTAACTTCTTTTTTTTTTTAACTTGAAATACCCTACACTGCTACTGAAAGAAGCTTTTTCTTTTTTTTAATGGCTCTTTAAAAATTGATGGGCACATAAAAAGGATTTTAAAAATCCTGGGCAGATAAGGAACAGTTTATAAATTTTATGGGATAGTGGACATGTACACTGATAAAGAAGGAAGGCAGAAACATAGGTCATAATTGGAATTGTGTATATTTTAAGAGGAAATGCAAAGGACATCTAGGTTGAAAGCTCACTGAACCACATATGCAGCCTTTCTTTTGTTGTTAGGCATGCACATACCCATTCTGATTCTCAGCTTTCTCATGTGTTACCTGAAGATTCCATCATTACTCACAAAATTGTATGCGTGTTTCACTGACTTAATTCTACACAGAATATTTTAACACACCCACACATTAAGTGCTCAATAAATTAAAGCTATTTTTCTTCTCTTCTTCATCAGCACATCCTTTTCTACTATTACCCTCAGTCTGATTGAATGAAAGGTGAAAATAAATGACTTTCAGATGTTTTCTCACTAGTCAAACATTCTTTGACACAAGGCACATGTCAATCGTGCATATTTTAGCATCCTACATTAAGTCACTTTTCCTTTCACTGCTTATACATTTTCTGCTTCAATTTTTATAGTTCCTAAAGTTCAATAATTGTGCTTTTGATTGAAAATAAAGGTAACACAGGTGTTAAGGTGTTATATATCCCACAGTGCAGTGGGCATCAGGTTACTTTATCCTAAACCTTATTTGTTCTGCACACTTTGGCGTAGTAAGATGAAACTAGGGAATCAGGAAGATAGTAAGTGGTATCAGTGAATAGAGGTCTTTTTAGGGATATAAAGGCAGGAGCAGGTTTGCATTTGAATAGAGCCCACTAAGTAGAAAGTAGTATAGTCAATGATTTAGAAGAAAAATAAGTTATAATCTCAAACTGGACTGACCTGGGTAAGGATCAAAGCTATAATAACTTCCCTGGACCAAAATCCCCCTGAAGATGGAGATTATCTCTGTATTGTTCATGAATATGTCCCCAACAACTGGCATAGGGACTGGCAAGTCGCACATCATCAAGAGCTATTTGTCAAATGTTCAACAACTGGCTGATTTCTCCAATAATAAGGTGAAGTGCCAAGATCTTCCGCCTACCCCAGTGAACATCAGTGATTGACATATAAATTCCCACTCTGCTTTTGTGAATGTGCCGTGGTAGAGACAGAAGAAAGATAAGGAGATAAAAAGTGGGGGAATGAAGAGAGTCATCTTTGTGCCTCATCATCCCATCTTTCTCTGCCTCCAAGATCCAACAAAATCTGAAATCCCAGCATGCTCTGAGGGAACAAGGATGAGGCAACTAGACTTGGTATTTTTATTTTAGTACATGTGCTCGCAAAGGATAAAAGAAAGGTCAGGAAACAAACAATACAGGGAGCAGTTAAAAAAAAAAAAAACATAATTGTAGAGGAAAGTAAGGTTCTCTCCAACACGAGTGACTAAGGATGAGTAACCCCAGCGGCTGTTGTCAAGGGGATGCCTCAAAACCACAATGGAGCAGAGGACCAAAGCTGTATTCCTGCTTAACACGTTGAATATGCACAAAAAGGGATGAGAGTAAATCAAGCCTCATTGTAGGAGTCCTAAAATGTGCCAGCAGGTGCTGCTCAGTCAGAGGTCCTCCCAAAACCACCTAGACAGCAAATGCCGCGGGAAGTCAAACAAGTTGGACAGTCCCCGGGTCTGATTGGGTGGGAGCTGTTTGCTAGGGGAACATGTAGTTTTTTGTTTTGCTTTTTTCTCTTAGCTGAAAGGCATCTATGTAGGAGTTTTATGCGAAATGACCTTGCAAAGAAGTCACACACACACACGCGCGCACACACATGCACAAAAAGGACAGCCTTTAGAGAGAAGGAAAATCAACCCAGAACAAAGATGAAGCCTTTTCAAGCACCGAACTGCTGAGAAAGTGCAGATTTTCTTCTAGGAATAGCCTGCTTCTTGCTCCATCTGCGAGGCATGTGTTCAGTCTCCAGCAGGTCCCTGGTCCACTGCAGTGCCTCTCCAAATGTTTGAAGTTCTACTTTAAAAGGCTATCAAAAAAATGTGGAGATAGAAGATCCAGGGAACTCCAAGCTCAGTTTCTGATTGTTAATAAACTCTGGCTGCCTTTGTTTGGCTATACCTTTATCTTTTATTTAAATAGGGTTAAGTGGTCCTCTTGTTATTATTACTAAAACAATGAATGCTCACAGGAAGGCAAATTAGCCTAGTACCAAAAGCCAATCTGTGTAAATTGAAGCAAAATGCCATGTTGTGGAGTGTGGAGTTGATGGGCAGTCTCCTGTTGTGGTGGGTCTCCAACCACCAGAAATTGAATCCTGCTAATTACCAAAAACGAGGACCTCAAGCCTCACATGAGTTCACAGCCTTGTGAGACACTGTGCACAAGACTCCGCTAAGCTGTGGATGAACTCCTGGCCCACAGACACTGTAAGATAATAAGTGGATGCTGTTCAGAGCCGCTCAGTTGATGGTACACAGCATAGGAACAATAAAAAAATAATAATACAGGATGATGAAAATATAATTAAATAGCTTAATATGAGTAACAGAACCAACTTGAATCTAGCACATGTGCTTAATCTATAGGCTTTCATTTAAACAGATGTAATGTACATTTTTTTTTAATGCCAAGTAAGTGTCACTTGTTCAGTTTATTCCACTGCTTGGTACACATTTAATAACAAAAGCCAATCCCCTAATGTTGGATATTTCACTTGTTTGCTATTTAGGGATGATGCTACAAAAATATATTTCAAATTAAAGCTTTTCTTGCATTTCCCTAGTAAATTCTGTAGGATACAACACTGAATTAAAAAAAAAAAAAAAAGAGAAACATTTACATTTTAAAACATTTATTCCTTCTTAACACTGATATGACTGACAGCCCACTGGGATACACACAAGCATGGAGTTTCTTTCTTTTCCCGGCTATATTAGTTGCTAAAGTGTATGTTATAGCAAGACTCTTAAAATCTGTAAGTGTAAGGAATGACTTTACGAAATTCAAGAAAACCTAACTATGATTAACTTTGCACACACAAACGTGCTTTAAACCCTTTCTACGTGAAGTAATAGAAAACAAAAACATATTACCTTATCCCGTAAGGGGCATGTACAAATCCCAGAGCAATGTGTGTTAGCCAGTTAAGGGCCATTGCTAAGTTTGGAATTTTACCACAGGCTGTCCCTCCTCAGGTGTGCTCTGACCAGCCTTGGCCCAGAACTCCAGGATCACATATTTGCCTGACATGGGCCAACTAAAACTTCTGTGACAAAATGTTGAATCCCCAAGAATATAAAATTGATGTGCCTTAGGCAAAAATCTATTCCCATTACTACAGGCCTGGTCAGTGGAATGGTCACAATTTCTCATTCACTGGGTAGTAGAGTAGATAACTCTAAGAAGAGCAGAGACAAGTTATCCATTAATTTACAATTACAGTTAATATTTCCTTGAAAACATTTATAAACTCTAAACTTGGGGTATTAAAAAAATTCTTTAAAGCTTTTTTTTTCTGTGAAACCTACAAATATGAATTTAAAACTTTTTATTTTCCTTTTATAGATTTTAAATTTATTTATTTTTAGAGAAAGGGGAAGAGAGGGAGAAAGAAATGGAGAGAAACATCAACATGTGGTAACCTCTCATGCACCCCCAACTGGAAATCTGGCTTGCAACCCAGGCATGTTCCCTGACCGGGAATTGATCTAGCAACCCTTTGGTTCACAGTAGCTCAGTCCACTGAGCCACACCAGCCAGGGTAAAACTGTTATTTTAAAATAATTACAGGCTCATAGGAGGTTGCAAAGAAATATACTGTGTAGTCCTGTTCACACTTGTCCCAGCCTCTCCAAATGTTAACAATTTACATGATAGTATATTATCAAAAGCAAAAATGCGATGTTTGTAAAATCTAGTTTATTCAATATTCATCAATTATACATGAACTCATTTGTGTTTATGTCTTTGTACAGCTCTATAAAATTTTAATATCTGAGTAGTCTTGTATAACAACCACCACAATTAAAATATTCAGCTGTATTATCACCACAGAATTTACTTGTTAGTCCTTTCAGGCACAGTCATCCCAGCCCTTATTTCTATTGAATTATATCTTCTCCATCATTAGAGTTATGTTAAAAAATTTTACAAAAGTTAAATCATTATATATCATTTTCAAATAGGCTTTTAGTAATACGGCATAATTTTAATTGAATCAGTTGTTTTGTGGTACTTAATATTGCTGAGTGGTTGTTATCATATGGATATACCAGAGTTTGTTTACACATTCACCTGTTGAAGGACATTTGAGTATTTTCCAATTTGGTGCTAGTGTGAATAAAGCTGCTGTGTATATCCATGTATAAGTTCTTGCATGAAAATAAGTCTTAGTTGCTCTGGAACAAATGCCTAAGAGTGCAATTTTTGTGTCATACTGTAAGATTATTATTATTTTTAAAAATTAATTTCCAAACTGTTTTCTCAAGCAGTTGTACCATTTTACATTATCATCAGCAATGTATGAGTGAACCAATACTCCCACATCCTTGTCAGCATTTGGTATTACCACAATTTTTCATTTAATCAATTCTGCTGTTTGTATAGCAGTATCTAATTGTAGTTAGTTTATGTTTTCCTAATGAATGATGATGTTAAATATATTTTCCTATGTTTATTTCTTATCTGTCTATCCTCTTTAATGGAATGCCTGTGCATGGCTTTTGCCCATGCTGTAATGTTATCAGCAAGTTTGCAGGATTCTTTACATATTCTAAATACAAAACCTTTGTTAAAAATAGGCTTTGCAAAATATTTCTCCAGGTCTATAGTTTGTCTTTGCACCCTGTTAACATAAGATGTGTCACAGATGAAAAGTTATTTTTTTAATTTTTGGTGAGGTCAAAAGAATCATTTTAGTCTCATGGAATATGCTTCGATGTCAAGTCTAAGAACTCTTTACCCAGCAAAGACTGGAGATTTTCTCCTATGTTCTTAACCTCATTAACAGTGTTCACAGGATACCTACAGATAATATAATGCTGAATGATGAGAGACTACATGTTTTCCCTCTAAGATCAGAGAATAGAAAATATTCTGCTCATACTTCTTATTTAAGGTAATACTGGAAATTCTACCTACAGCACTGAGACAGAAAAATGAAATGAAATGATTACAAACTAGAAACAAAATGTAAAATCACCTCTATTTGAAGATAATATGATTACCTATATAGAAAGACTTAGAACTCCTAATTCTAAAACTTAAATGACAAGGGAAAGATCCAAGAATAGACAAAACAATTCTGAAAAATAAGAGCCAGACATTATGAATAATTTTCCCAATGTTAAAATTTACTATATAACTGTAGTAATCAAGATAGTGTGGGACTATTTGGTAGGTACATAATAGGCACATATTAACAGAACAAAATACAGAACTCCTAAAATAGATTTACACAAATATGTCTAATTAAGTTTTGAGAAAGAAGTAAAAGCATTTCAATAGTTAACTTTTTTCAATACATTATATTAGAGCAATTATATATCTATTGACAAAAAGGAACAAATAAATTAGTGAATAAATAAATAAAATAAGCTTTTACCTAAATTATTCTTTACTGCATATGTAACATTCTTTGGCCAGCGGGAAATGAGCAATTATAATTTATAGCATCTCTGAGCAGAAGCATTTAAGATTCAGTGTGTAATTTCCACACCCTTTCCCCCTCCTTATCAACCCTGAATCTAGGGAAGGTAGCAAGTCACAGTTAATGGAGCCTCTGAATGTTCTGTGTCTTCAAATAACTACAATAAACAGAGCTAGATATTATTTGAAAAAAACATAATATTGCCACTTTAAGGTCTGGAAAGGTGGACTATTTGTTACTCCAGAATAATCAAACTTCCATCATGATGAGACGAGAGAGAGAGAGAGAGAGAGAGAGAGAGAGAGAGAGAGAGAGAAAGAGAGAGAAAGAGAGAGAGAGAGAGAGAGAGAGAGAGAGAGAGAGAGAGAGGGGCTGGTTGCCTCCCATTGCAACCAGGGATTGAACCCACAATGCAGATACGTGCTCTGAACAGGGAAGGAACCCGAGTAGGTTGGTGTGCAGGACAACCAACTGAAGCTACCCGGCCAGGACTAGAGGATTTATTTTTAATCTTCAAAATCTAAAATTGCTTGCATGAGATGAAGTTGAGAAATGAGACTAGATAACTTCAAATAGAACTAGGATATTTTAAGCTGTTGTGGACAGTTGCATCAAACTTAAGCATCTCGGGAGTGTCTGTAAATCTCTACAAAAGAGGAAACATCAATATTCTCGTGGGGAAAACATTTCTGATTGTGACCCAGGCATCATTTCCCCCTTATTTTTACATAATTGTTCTTGGAAATGTCCTGTATGTCAGGAATAGACCAGAACTATGACATGTAAATTGTTCACTTCTACATAACTGCTCTGAACAGGAAGATACCAGATCACAGTTGTCGTGGTAGAATGGGACTAGCAGACAGAGCACTAAAATTTGCCAGGATTAGAAATGTATGGCTTTGATCTTTGTTTCTAAATCCTACAGATAGCCAAAATGAATAGGATGAGATCCACTGGAGTTTTGTGTAAACTAAAGATTAATAAATTTTTAGTTTCTGAAAGGCTCAAAATTAAGACAAAAGGTGAGGCTACTGGGCTGAGGGGTACAGATCCAGTGTGCCATGTAGGCACATCACAATCACCCCGATTGTTGCCAACTCATTAAACTTCTCTGATAATTACACTTCAGTTTCCTCATTTAACATAATAGGGATATGCTGGGATGCTCTCCTTACCTCCCTCACACCTCTGTTAGGATTAGCAAGATGTGTAAGGTGCTGGGTGAGGTTGGCACTCAATGAATGGCAGCTGTAGGTGGAGATAACATTGCCATTGGCATCCAAAAAAAATTTTTTTAAGCCTCTTGCCTTAAAGAACCTATGAAGAAGTTACTATAGGGCTGATGTTAATTGTCACTTTTTCTTCCTTTGCTTGCCCCCTGGCTGAATGCTAATTACTCACATGCCTCTAAGAAGTATAACTATAAAACTTAAATTTCTGCTGCTGCTCAAAATGTGAGAACTGACAACTGTCTGCCCTTCCCAGCCATCAGAATTCCCTGAGGCCATTTCCAGCTGTCTCTGAAATTAACATGTATCAGCTTTGCCAAGCAAGGGAGTGAAGGCTTTTAAAAGACTTTGTTCCAGTTACCACAAGATGCCACTTTTCTGAGACAGGGGGTATCCTCTCCTTCATGCCAGTTGTATTAACTTGGTAAAATATTTCTTCTGAAACTGAAGAACTAACCCTGACATATATATCCTTTGACATATCACTTGACCCATAAAAGGGACATAGTAAGTTATTCATTTGCAATAATGAATCCATCTGCTTATTCAAGAATTTGAGAAACATGGGTCATTTTAAAGTGTATTTCCTTTATAAGGCACCTCTTCACATGATTGGCAAATATTCCTTAGCTAGATAAGATAGAAGAGAGGAACTATCTACCTGTTTCATCTACTTATACAATAAATAGAGAATCAACATTTATCTAGAAATTGGAAGGTACACAATAGATATAACAATGAGCAATACATCAAGATCTCTGGTTTCTTAAAGTTTGTGACATTTATCTATTCTTACGTCTTAACAGTTTTACAAACCTCACTCCTTAGACCAACACATGTTTGTTGTCTTAGTTGTTGTAAGAAGTCCAGACATCATTCATTCTGCCAGGTATCATCCAAAAGCTGCCAAGTCATGGTTGCAGTTGCTGCTAAGACTATTAGGGGTGAAAGGTCCACAGTTATGCTCTCAGGTTGACATTGCTCTTAATGGAGTTCAGTTCCTCACACACACTGTGGGACTAAGAGCTTCAGTTTCTTGTTGGCTGTTGGCAGCGTTACTCATAGTGCATTGTCATATAGGTCTCACCATAAGGAAACCATATAGCAGCTTATTTCATCAAATCCAGTGAGAAAGATACTGCTGACAACGCAAAACTCATAATTTTATAGAGCCTAATCACCAAAGTGGTACCCATCGCCTTTGCCATATTCCATTGGATAGAATCAAGTCACAACTCTTGCCAACATCAAAGGGTGAGGGTTATATAAGGTGAAAGCCCCAAAGACACCAAAAAAATGAGGGCTATTTTAGAATTTGTTTACCACTGAGTAAAAACTCCAATAGAGGTTTTATAAACATAAACACATCATTACAATATAGTTTCACATACACGCTATTTAATAAATTCAATTATCCTGACATCTAGGTACTATTATGCCACATAATAAATGAGGACACTGAGCCTCAATATTATATCTAAAGCACTCAACTACTAATAAAAACACTATTTGAACTTAGGTTAAGTTTATTAGAGCATAACTGTGCTCCCAAAATAATGATAACAGAGAATATATTCCTAGAAGTCCTATAGATATTATAAATATAGTAGTAAATAATGTAAAATATTTTGTCAATAAATTCAACAAGTTACACTAACTCAGAAAATTTCTTGAAAAAACAATTTACTAAATATTGAGCAAGAAAACATACAGAAGCTAAGCATTTTGTATTTGTTGAAGAAATTGAGTTTATAATTTAAAACCCTTCCATAAAGAAAATTATAGGTCCACACAATTTCACTAGTGAATTCTAGCACAGAAATATGGAATAAGTAATACCAGTTGTGGGCAAAGTTCTTCAGAAAATTGAAAGAAGGAAGCCCTTCCAAGTTTCTTTTATTAGGACAGAATAACTCTAAAAAGGAAATTTTTAAAATAAAACTTTTATAAGAAAATCTTACGAAGCAAGAATATTGTAAAATAATATCCTCTATAAATAAAGAATGAAAAATCATAATAAATTATTAGCAAGTTAAATATTCTAATGTGCTAAAAGATCATACATAATAAACAGTCAAGATTTATCTTAAAAAATACAATGTTTGTTCAACATTTGAAAACCAACCAATGAAATAAGCCATTTTAATAAAATAAAACTATATAATCATGTTAATAGATATGAAAAAGCACTTAACAAAATTCAATATGAATCATAGTATTGATAAACTAAAAATAAAAGGGAATATTCTCAATTTCATAAAAGATAGCTACAAAATAATCTAGTTAAACTATATAAAATGAAATATTAAACACTATTCTATTAAGATATGAAACAAAGAAAGCCTATTGCCTCCTGATTACTTCTATTTAGCATTATTCATTTTATCCTAGTCAGCTCAATAAGGCAAGGAATATGTACAAAGTTTGGAAAGAAAGAAGTGAAATTCTTATTTCCAGTTAGCATAATTGTGTGGTTAAAAAATACTGAAGAATTATTTGAAACAACTGAGAAATTTAGCAATATATCAGGATAGAGCCACTGTACAAATATTTTATACTTATATGCTATTACTGAATTCTTGGAAAATAAAATTTCTTAATGACATGTAAAATATTATTAAAATTCAAGAAATCTTAGATATAATTGTAACAATATATTTTGCAAGATCTACACACTAGGAACCATAAATCATTGCTGTTAGGAATTAAAGAAAACCTAATTAAATTAAGGTATATATCATGCTTATAGGTTGGAAAAGTCAATATTTTCCAGACATTAATCATTACAAAATAAATAAAATCAATACAATACTAATTAATATCTCAAGGTTTCTTGAGTAGAAATTATCAATTTGAATCTAGAATTTATGTGAAAAAATATCAAAAGACCAAAATGGTCGACACAATTTTTAAAGAGAAAAGCAAAGTTGAAGATTTATTCTAGCTACCTGATATCAAATTTCAGTAATTAAGACAGTATGGTACTGACATAAGTATAGACATATAGATCAGTGGAACAGAGTAGAGAATATGGAAATTTAAAAAAGAAAAACATATGTAAAAAGAAATCATTCTGACAAAGGTACACAGAAAAAAAATAAAGATTTTTCAATTAAGGATCTTGAATCAATTAGCTTAATTAATTCATAAAATAAATTTTGATCTTCTATTTATTCCTATTGAAAAACATATTTGAAAATGATGAGTTTTACACATAAAAGCTAAAACTGCAACATTTCTAATGAAAAAACATTAAAAATGTAAGTTTCATCAAAATAAAACTTTTATTCATCCAAGGAAACCATTAAATTAGAAAATGAAAATGCAAGTGGTAACCTGTGAGAAATTAATCATGATACGTATTTCTGACTAAGGCCTTGTACCCAGAATAAATAAATACTGTAATACTCTTAGAAATGAATGCAAAATAAATTAATTAACTCTATTGTTTTAAAATATTTTATTCATTATTTCTAGAAAGAGAGAGTAAGGGAGAGAGGCAGAGAGGAAGAGAAACATCAATGTATGGTTGCCTTTCACCTGCCTCCAGCTACAGACCTGGCTGGAGACCTGGCTTGCAACCTGGTTATGTGCCCTGGTTGGGGAATTGGACCAGTGACCTTTGGGATTGCAGGCCTGCGCCTTATCCACTGTGCTACCAGCCAGGGCTCAATTAATTCTATTTTTAAGTGGCAATTAAAAAACAATCCTGAAACATTTCCCCAACAAAAAATATAAATTGAATTTTTTGCTCTAGTAATTATTTTATTACCAATTTACTGTTGTTCTATTACAGTTGTCCCATTTTTCCACCATTGTTCACCCCTGCCCCACCTACTCCACCCGCCCCCCCACCCTGCCTGTTCCCACAGTTAATCCCCAACAATGTGTCCATGTCCATGGGTCATTTATACTAGTTTCTTCACTAAACCGTTACCTTTCTTTCTCCCCTTTCCCTCTCTCCCCTCCACTCTGGTCACTGCCAGCTTGTTCCTTGTTTCCATGCCTCTGGTTTTATTTTGCTTGATAGCATGGATGGAACTGGAAAATATTTTGCTTAGTGAAATTAGCCAGGTAGTGAAAGACAAATACCATATAATCTCACCTGATACAGGAAACTAATAAATAAATTGCTCTTAAACACAGGGGACAATAGTGCTCAAAATTGTTATCCATTATAAAAGTGAAAATGAAAACCATTGTAAGATGACATTTCCCAACTACGGATAGGAGTATGAAATAATTCGGCTACTTTAGAAAACTATTGACCAATGCCTCAGGGTGGTTGGTAGCCTCTAAGGTCACTCCCAAAGGCCTCCATCTCCTTAAATTCATCACCTTGCAAATAGATGCGATATGGTGACCTGTTTCCAAAAAACAGAATATAGCAAAAGGGATGAAATGACAATACCAAGACTAAGTTACTAAAGACTATGTATTCCGTCTGCTCTCCACCTTTTTTTGTGTTAGCAGTCTCATTCTGAGCAAAGTAAGCTATGACAAGATACTTGTGTCAAGGAAATAGTGCTTACAGCTGCAGCCAGCAAAGATAACCCAACATCAGTCATGTGGGTGAGTTCAGGTGTGAGTCCTTCCTACCTCCAGGCTGGAGATGACTGAAGCCCAACCTAATCCTTTGATTTCAACCTTGTTTAAATGATCAAGCCAGAGACATTCAGGACTGACGCTGCAGCGAATTCATGTGAGCACTAAATATGTCCATAAATAGCTTAGCGGTTCTGTGTTACATATGTGTGTTAATTTTTGTATAAATGTAGTGGGTGCATTATAAAATCATGTAAATGCCTTTCTTTATGAACAAATCTGCCTTGTAGTAAAATGTCAGTCAATAACAGAGAAAGTAACCTAAGCTATCTGAGTTTAACAGAATTTAAACAATAACATAAAATTTTGAAATTAATCTTTAGACCATGTGCCCAGAATACTTTCACTGAAATTTTAGTTGATTTTTATATATATTTATTCTAAAGCATTGAGGAATCAGGCGTAGTTTGACCTATCTCCATAGGGGAGGATTATCCTGCTACCTCTTCTATCTTAACTTGAAATCAGAGGAGATGCTGTCATTAATTAAACACCTTGACTTTGCCATGCATCAACCTGTGTATTTGTATTCGTATACATCAGCATTTTTTTTTTTTTTTTTTCAGTAGGAGAATTTCTGTGGCTCTCATTCTTTCAGGTGATTCTATAAAGTGAATAGATTCTATAAAGTGCGGGGTTAAAGAACGTTTCCCCAGTATCATTATGAGGACAAGTTCTGAGTTCATCTTATTCAAGCTTTACCCCACTGAGCAAAGAGTTGACTCATAACATTCATTCAATAAATGTTTGTTGAATTGAATGGATTTGACTGGCATTAAATTGGATAAAGCAGTATTCAAGACACATAATGAATGAAGCCAGAATTCAAACTCAGGTATTTAATTCCAGAAGTTAAGCTCTATAACTTATAAAACTTAATATTATATCTAAGTATTATTTTTTCTACTTCCATCTTAAAGAGTAAAAAGTAACCTAAAATAGTACTTTAAAAGATAATTTCTAAAAAAGTACATAAACAGGCTAGGCAAGAATTTTTAATTAAAATAGCAGCAAAAGCCACAAACAAGCAAAAGAGAAAAAAAAACCCCACAAAGACAAACTAAGATGGGGAGTAAAATTAGTAAACAACCTAAAGGTAGCAAATAAGCAAGAACAGTAGATTTGGGGAGTGGATAGGCAGATAAAGCATGAAGATCTGTTTTCTCACGTAGAATGACTAATACATAAAAAGAGGTTGAAAAAATACTGACATGTAAATTCAATAATTCATTCAGCAAATATTTATAAAGGGCTTACTATGTGGCAGAGATTAGGAATACAATGATTCCTCCTTAAGGAGCCCATTGTCCCAAGAAAGAGAAAGACACATTTAATAGTATGTGTACAATACATAGGTAAAAGCTCTGGATACGTATGGCATTATGTAAGCAATGAGAAAAGGTATAGGATACTTAGTGTAGGGTGGTAGAGTAGGCTCAGGGTGGAGATTCTGCTCAAGGAGGTGAGAAAATTATTAGACAGGCGAGGGAGGGCACATCACAGCCTGGGAGAACACATTTTGAAACAGAGTAGGGACCTAGGAGAGAATAGCATATTAAGGCATTGATAAGTTGTTAGTTCTCTGTGGCTGAATCACCAAGTTAAATATAGTTGAGTATTTGGAGATAAAAGCTGAAGAGGTAGGGGAGAAGAAGATCCCACATAAAGTCAGGAGATCTGGAAATCTGAGCCACATACAGAAATGAACTCAAATCAGGGGGAAGAGTGCCATCTATTGAATTTCTGCTACTACTTGTTACAACCTGTCTGAGTCTTTTACTTTGTGTGTAGTCTGACTTTTTCAATCTTCTGCAAACCTAACAGCCTAGGATTTTGATAACTGATGGTAAGTGCTTTATTTATGTTATCCTTAATAGACCCTATTTGTGTGGCTATTGTGGACAGTTCCTCTTAAGGGTGATAAATATAACAACTGAACCTCCCCCCAACCCCTGCCCTGCCAAGGTTTCACAGCCATAGGAAATGCTGTATTTCCTTTTAAAGCAGGGACTGCTTGATTATTTTTTTATTTTTTTTTTTCCTTTGATGATGGCAGAAAATTCATGTCCAAAGAAATTGTGGCAACTTTATAAACTACTCATGGTGTAAGTGAGCTTGAGGTTGAACTTAAATCTGCCCGAGAATCACACTTCTTTTGTTAAGTTCACTTGCATTTGTTATCATGACAAAGTCATGTTGAGTTAGTCCTTTTAATTCAGTTTGAAGATAAGTCTATTCTCATAGTACCTTAATTCTTTTCATGAGGGGGGAGAGAGAGAGACAGAGACAGAGACAGAGAGATATTTTTTTTACTATAATCAGAAACATCAGAGGTTATTTTCTCCTCCCTCCTTTACAGAGGTTTAACCCTTCTACCACAGTAATGCTACCCATTGTACATAAATTCAACATGGTTTTAGTTGGCTTTCCAGCGGTGTTTCTATTGTTCATGCATTTCTGATTTTTGCCACCAAAATTCAAGTAGAAATGAATTTTTAATTATATTTTATAGTTTATGCTATTCTAGTTATCTCAGATTTCCTCCTTTGTCCCTCCCCCATTGAGCTCCTCCCCTACTTCCCTTAAGCAATCCCCACACCATTGTTCATATTCATGGAAATATGTTCTTTGGCTACTCTATTGCTTATGGTGTACTTAACATCCCCATGACTATTCTGCAACTGACAATTTGTACTTCTTAATCACTTTACCTTTTTCATTTATCTCTCTGAACCCCTCCCATCTGGCAACCATCAAAATGTTCTCTGTATCTATGATTCTGTTTCTTTTCTGCTTGTTTATTCTTTTATATTTAACTGTTAATAGAAGTTTTTTATTGCCATTTTATTTTTACATTGATCTTCTTAAAGAGGGCCCTTAACATTTCATATAACATTGGTTGGTGGTGATTAACTCCTTTAGGTTTTTCAATTCTACCTGATAGCTTTGCTGGGTATAGGAATTGTGGTTGTAGGCCCTTTGAATATTTCTTACCAGTCCCTTCTAGTCTGCTTTTTTTTTTTTGAAATAAGCTGACAGTCTTATGGGTGCTCCCTGTACATAACTGCTTTTCTCTTGCTGCTTTTATGATTCTCTCCTTGTATTTAAACTTTGGCATTTTAGTTATGTGTCTTGGTGTGAGTATCTTTGGGTCCATCTTATTTGGAACTCTCTGTGCCTCCTGGACTTGTATGTTTCTTTACATCACTGAGTTAGAGGCATTTCTTTCATTATTTTTTCAGATAGGTTTCCAATCGTTTGTTCTTTTTCTTCTCCCTCTGGTACTTGAAGTTTACAAACTTGAAGTTATTCCAGAGGCTCCGTGTGCTATTCTCATTTTTTTTTAATTATTTTTTTCTTCCTGTTGTTCTGATTGTTTATTTTTTCTTCATGTTCCAAATTGCTAATCTGATCCTCAGCTTCATCTACTCTACTGTTGATTCCCTGTAATTTGTTCTTATTTCAATTAGTGTATCCTTTTTTTCTGACTGGATCTTTTATTTTTATGCTGCTGAGAATCTCCTCACTAAATTCCTTGAGCACCCTTATAACCAATGTTTTAAACCCTGCATCTGACAAGTTTTTTTTCCTCCATGTTGCTTAGTTCTTTCTTCTGAAGCTCTATTCTGTTTCATTTGGGCCATGTTTCTTTGTCCCTTCATTTTGGCAGCCTCTCTGTGTTTGCTTCTATGTATTAGGTAGAGAGACTGTCTCCCAGGCTTGATAGAGTGGCTTAATGCAGTAAGTATTCTGTAGAGTCCAGTAGCACAGCCTCCCCTTTCACGCCAGCTGGGTACTCAAGGTGTGACCACTATGTGGGCTGTGTATACTCTTGTTTTGTAGCTGAGCCTTGATTGCTGTTGGTACATCCAAGGTGAGCCACTGTCTGTGTTCTGTCTCAGGTCACACAGCATTAGCAACAAAGCAATCTACAGATTGTTGCTACTTATGATAGGCTTAGAAGTTCCCAGGTAGGCCAAGATTGAATTAAGGCTAACGGCTACTAGTGCCAGGCCAGGGGCACTTAACAAGAGATCCAAGACTGACTGAAGCCAAATATCAATTGTTTGAGAGAATTTAGAAACATCTGAAGACTAGGTAAGACAAACCATTCATATGGAAAAGCCACTGGAAAGCTTGGGTGGGCCTAAAAGCTGGGTGGGGCAGAGCCTTAGGGAATAACCAGAGTGGGTTAAACAGTATGAGCTAGGTGGATGGAGTCTTAGATATGTTGCCTGCTAGCTGACTGTGTTGGGGGAGGACTCAGAAAACAAACAATGGCTTCTTCCAGCACTTCTGTCTGAAGCAAGCTGCCCTAAGCTATTTCCCTGAACTGGACAATTCAGTTCTTCCCCATAAATCTGTGAAACCCTTCCATCCTCTGTCCCTACACTGGAACTCAGAGGGAGTGAATCCAAGTAAGTTTGTGTGTGGGCCTTTTAAGAGGAACTGCATGGGATTCCAAAAGTTTCTGTCTTCCATAGTCTCAATCCCTGCTGGTTTTATAGCTGGAAGTTATGGGGGTTTATATTCCTGGCACTGAAACCCTGTGCTAGGTAACTGGGTATGGGGCTGGTACCCTTTGCTCCCAAGATACCCCTCTTGATTTTTATCTGCAACACATGAGTGTGAGACCACCCCTCTTAGCAGTCTTGATGTAGTTTATCTTTTAATTCCATAGTTGTAGGGCTTCTATTCAGCTGAATTTCTGGTTCTTAGTGATGGTTATTCTGTAGTTTAGTTATAATTTCGATGTACGTTGTGTGAGATGGGCCATGTTTACCTATGCCATCTTGACTGGAGTCTCCAAAATTTACTTTTGTATAACAATATTTATTGAAAAATACTTAGGCAAAATTGAAGCTGCCATTATTATTATTATTATTATTATTATTATTACCAACATTGTTATGATATGGATAGTGGTACTATCATGGATGGTAAAGCTGGGAGTTTTTGAGTATATTATACATTCTGATGGATAAATACACTCAGGAGAACTGTAATGAGGTAAAAGCCACAAGCAATCTCTTACCATTTTGCCATTGTTGGGAACAGATTCCTGCTGAACAGCCTGGAAGCAGTCACCTAAACAAAAAGATACGTCTGACAGATGAAAAGAAACATAATGATCTTTTAGACACCTCTTTTAAAGAAAAGTAAAATTCTTTTTGCACTGTTCTGAAAGCATAAAAAGAAACAGTCAGTTTGGAAATGATTAGAGCCCGTTCTTCATGAAAGCACTTGAGCACTTGATTCTGAGATTTTTATTCTCGTGAATGTCAAAGCTTGTCTATGGAATACCCTTTGATGATTATTTGCCAAAATAAAACAGCCACTGAAAATTTAGCAGATTCAAGAAAGAAAAATCACATCTTTTTCTCTGAACTTTTAATTCAAAATAGTCCCTTTGGAATGACTACTTAAATTTTTAAATATATTTGGCTCATTGTAATGGCCTTCTTATTACCAACAGAGCAAACACTAAGATCCTTAGGAAACTGTGTAAGCAACTCCACTTACATCTGACAAGTACTATGTACCAGTTCCTCCAGTTTCTGGTGATTTGTTTGATCAGGATGGTGTTTAAACTACCTTATTATGGCCATGTTTAATCCTGTTTATCTCATATCATCTAAACCAGTATTCTTTCATATACTAATTGTATGGGGTTTGCAACTTTCATCTGTCTATTCATCCATCTATCTGACATATTCATCCAAATCTTATCACCGCTGAATATTTGTTACTGCCTGCTGAAAGCTAAACATGTCTCTCTGAATAGCACAGCAATTTTGTTGATTTTCCATTGATTTCTGGCTATAAATTTTAATTCAATGGTTCAAATCTAATAGTAATAAGTTAGCTTCCATAGATTAAACATCTGTGAACTGTGCTTTTGTTCTTAAGGGCAGTGTTTTAAGGAGAGTAATTGTTTTTATCATAGATTCTTAATGTAGAAGTTCCAAGTTAGATACTGCTGGTCAGTGGGAGTAGAGGATAAAATGTCATGTGGATGACTCTGGTCCAAGTGTACATTGAAAGACCCAGGATATGATGTTTTGTCATATGCTTACCAAGCCATAGGTTTGGTCTTAGTCATTAGAAAGGGAGAAAATGGTGAACTCAAGTGGGAAGTTTATATGACCTAGGCCTGTAAATAGCACATGTTATTTCCATTCATAATTCTTTGATTAGAACTGTATCGAATGGTTACATGTAACTACAAGGAAGGGTAGGAAATATAGTCTGTGTGCTCAGAAAGAAAACTCATCTTGGGAGAACAGCTAAACATGGGATGATAGAAATTATCTATTATAATCTGTTGCTTCTATAATGCTTTATGTTATATTGTATACTACTTATACCCCATTATTATTATATGACTCTATTATAATCTATTTACATATATTATAATTTAAAGACTCATAAGAAGGAGAAAAGAAACAAGACCAGATAAATTCTAGACAAAATTCTAGAATATATTAACAGATAACATTTAATAACATTTTGAGAATCCACAAAAGACACAGTATGTGTAAGGGTTTTCCAGAGAAGAAATTTATTACAAAGAAACAGCTCACATAGTTGTGGAGGATAAGAAGTTCCAGTGTCTATAGGGCGAGTCAGTAAACCAGAAATGTGGGAGAGCCACAAGGAGAGTTTCTGTCTGAAAGCTGGCAGTCCATAGAGCCAGGAAGAGCTGATGTGTCAGTTTGAGTATGAGGAAAAATATGATGTCCCAGCTGAAGTCAGTGAACCAGAAGAAATCCTCCCTTTGTCACCAGAGACTGCCTTTTTCTTTTGTTTAGGTCTTCAACTGATTGGATGAGACCCTCACACTTTAGGGAAGGCAATCTATTTCACTCAGTCTATAAATTCAAATGTTATTCTCATTCAAAAATGACCTCACAGACACACTTAAGACTATTGTTTGACTGGTCACCTGGCCACCCTGGGGTCCAATCAAGTCAGCACATACAATTAGCCATCATGAGCACTAAAGAAGGCTATTTCTTTGCAATATCTCAGTGTCATTGACTTCCTGAAAATAATGTAAATTCAATGTTATTTCATGTCTTAACTGTGAATTCACAGGAAATCATTGTCATATCATGCTAAGTAGATACCAAAGTAAAAACATTCAAATTCTAAAGTCATTTTCAAAATTAAAGCCAGAATTATCTTTCTTTTTACTGTCCTTTCAAAGTGCTAATTAATTTAAAAAAACAAAAAAGGAAAAAATATTTTCAATTAATTAGCAAGGATTTAAAAGTTACCAATCAGTCCTGGCTGGTGGCACAATGGACAAGGCATTGGCCTGCAAACCCAAAGGTCGCTGGTTCGATTCTCCAGCCAGGGCACATAATGAGGTTGCAAGCCAGGTCTCCAGCCAGGTCCATACCTGGAGGCAGGAGAAAGACAACCATACATTGATGTCTCTCCCTCTCTCCCTTCCCCTTTCTCTAAGAATGATAAATAACATCTTAAAAAAAAAGTTACCAATCAGATGAAAAAGAAAAATGAAGTATTTGCAGTGAAATATTAAAAATATTTAATCAGTTTGTTAAATGAAATAATTTAATTATAGATCTAGTACTTTCTTTTATTTTAAAAAATATTGGAAAGATTGCCTTGTTGGATGTGCATTTTAGTTGAGCATAATACTTTTCCTGTATGGAAAAAAGTGCCCGTAGGTATAAATGAAATTCATAATATATTCTAAGTAGAAATATTTGCCTACAGAGCTTAGAAGAAAGCAAATATTTTGCAAGTTAAATGTTTGTTTTTATCAAGTAAGATAAAAATCACAATGAAAAGAAGGGCTCTTTACTCTCTCTCTCTCTCTCTTTTTTTTTTTTTTTTTGAGTCAAGAATATTTTTTGACAATAAAATGAAAAAAAAGTTTAGATGTGGCTTCCCATGAACACTCAGTGGTTTTCTCTTTGCAGTAGCTATCAATGTCTCTTGATAAATCCATGAGGAGAGATTAATTTTTCTTCATAGGACTAAAGTTAGTGATCAGCAAATTGACCTTCCAGGATGAAATAAATAGGAATTTATTTCAAATTCCAATCACCAAATCCAAAATGTATCCAAAAAAAAATGTATATAAAAAGAATGAAGATGTAGTTTAACTTTAGTGGCTATTAAGAAAAACTCATTTGAGAATACAGGTGACTACAATCTTAAGATGAGTCAAAATTATAGTAGAGCTGCTTCAAAAAATGGAACTATTTTTATAGGCAGAAGACTGGATCTTTGCAAAGTGAATTTAGATAAAGATTTATTGTGCTAAAATGCAATAACCTATATCATAAAATAATGAGTTACCTTCCCCTGAAGAGTTCAAGAGGATAATCTGATAGGAATAATACATGTTGAAATCATATTTTAGGTATCTTTTCATATAGCAAACATCTTTAGAAAATAAAGTTAGTATTTTCCTCCAGAGAAAAGTCAGATGCTCTCTGTCCAGTATAATAAAGATAATATTTTTCCTTAGAACAGAGAACAAACATGCTCACTACTATTATAAAGGATTCAAGTTTCTTAAACTCTAGGCTTTCTTCTCTAATGCAGGTCTGCTGAAAATGGGCTTCAGGAAAATAATGCAAAAATGATTATCCTTTGCTATCCATATTGCTATGAGTAATTAATGTTATTTGTCTACTTTTATTATTTATCTTTTAAAATATATTTTATTCATTTTGCTATTACAGTTGTCCCAATTTTCTCCCTTTTGCTACCATCCACCCCATTCCCTCTGGCAATGTCTCCTTTAGTTCATGTCTATGTGTCATGCATGTAAGTTTTTTTGGCTACTCCATTTCCTCTATTCTTATAACATACCCCTGTCTATTCTGTAACCATTATGTGTACTTCTTTTTTTTTTTTTTCCTTTCACACCCAGAAAATTCACCATTTAATTACTGCCTTCTGTCAGCTTCTCAAATCATATTAATACAGTTTTCATTATTTCAAAATGCTTATATTCATTTATTTAAAGAATTACTTTTTTAAGTAGTATCAATTGCAATATTACCAAACACATACTCAAATACATTTACACACATATATATTTTTACACATATTTAAAGTACATACTGGATTAAAAAGATATATTTTATTTATTATTTTTAGAGATAGAGAGGAAAAGGGAGAGAGGCAGAGAATATATTTTTACACATATTTAAAGTACATACTGGATTAAAAAGATATATTTTATTTATTATTTTTAGAGATAGAGAGGAAAAGGGAGAGAGGCAGAGAGGGAGAGAGACATCCATGTATGGTTGCCTTTCACCTGCCTCCAGCTATGGACCTGACTGGAGACCTGGCTTGAAATATGGCTTGAAACCTGGTTATGTGCCCTGGCTGAGAATCTAACCTGCAATCTTTGGGTTTGCAGGCCAGTCCCTTATCCACTGTGCCACCAGCCAGGGCTCATAATGGATTTTGAAGGGAGGAGTTATATCTTCTACCCATATGTATAAAATTGTGGCAAACTAATTTTTAGCTTATAAGATGACTTCAATATTCTTTATGTCTACCTTGGCCAAAATATATAACACTGTCAAAATTTAGTGGTTTAACATCAATGCCTATTAAGGTAGTTGCTCATTACTGAAACACACATGTCGACTGAAAGTCCAAAGTCACTTTTTTTTTAAAGATTTTTATTAATTATTTCCACAGAGAGAGGAAGGGAGGGAGGCAGACAGGGAGAGAGACATCAATGTATGGTTGCCTTTCACTTGCCTCTAGCTACAGACCTGGCTGGAGACCTGGCTTGCAGCCTAGTTATGTGCCCTGGCTGGGCATTGAACCAGCGATCTTTGGGTTCGCAGGCCCGTGCCTTATCCACTGTGTCACCAGCCAGGGCCAAAGTTACTTTTTAATGACTATTTTCCTGACCCCCATGAAATTAATGCTTAAAAAATAATTATTCACAGTATTTTATTTTATTATAGCAGAAAAATTATTTGTTATCTTGCATGCCTCTCAAAATGAACCAGAAACGTTAATAGTAACCATAGCATCCTCCATAGATGTACAATAGCATGCAGGTCCATCAGGAGTAAGCAAGGAGGATGCAGGAGGAAGGAGACAGTGGGATCTGTTATGACAGAGGTCAACTGCAGCAGGTCAATGAGAAACAAATTAAATTCAAACCAGTCCATGACAAAAATCCCAATTCTTAACCTATTCTCTGCTGTGTAGGTGCTGGAACAGGGAGAGAGATTCTGTCTTCTCCAGAAAACTTTATTATTATCCCAGGAGGAAGAAGTAAAAGGAAAAAAAAAAACAAGCTGAGGACATAAATCTGTTCTTGCCAAGGTTCCAGACTACTGAAAATATAAGTAAACCTTAAGAATTCCAGAAAGAAGGAACCAAATAAGGAGGGTGTTTTCCTCTACTAACTATGCTCTTTACAACATGGTGGTATATTTAGAAATAAAACCCCTTTCATTCCATTATTTTTCTAGAAACTGGGAAACTGGCAGAAACATTATGGCAATTCCTATGGAACAAGGTGAAAGAGTTGAAAAAATATATATGTATATATATTTGGATTAATCATGCAGGTACATTAGGCAATACCTGTGGAACGAGTAGTAGCACCTGAAAGCCTATCAAGGGTTATTTGCCTTTAATTTGTCCTGCTACACATAGAATATGCACAAATATCTGCCTATTAAATGGCTGAATTAATTGATATTTGCTTTGAAGAAACAAATTTCTTATTCTAATGAGGGTAATTGTTCTAGTTAGACTTATGTAGCTAGATGTTCCTTATTTATAATATTGATGTAGATTTTACTGTTATAATAGAAAACATTGGCTCCTATGTATAAAAACACAAAACTATTGGGTGGCATTATCAAACGAATACACATATAACTTGATATTCTAAAAGAAACAGCTTTTTACATTTAGAAGGAGATACTAACAGATGTGTATCAGGTCGCTGGTGAGATAGTCTCTTTGAGTATGTACAATATTTATCTGTTACTGAAGTTTTACACCTGTTTTTCTTGCAAAATCCCGTAGTGTGGCATATTACTAGGAAAAACTGTAGTCTTTCCATATTAAAAATTGCAATAGTAAGATAGACATCATTATAGTAAGAAATAAAAAATGAAAAAAGTGATAGAAGAGAAGATTGCCTATAAGAGAGTCAGATTCTTTCAAGACTTTATACTCTGGGTGCATAAATATTTGAATAATTCTTTAGTTATATATATAATATATATATATATATATATATATATATATATATATATATGTACAAGGTCTGTCCAAAAGTTACCCAGACATGTAATATGAAAAATAGAGACATTGGCTGAAGAAGATACAGGAAACATTGTACATAGGATAATCACACTCAGTCCTCTTTCAAAGTTCCTCCAATTGCAATTAGTTAACCTATCATATTTTCCTGAGTCTCTTAGATCATCTGACATCTGTTCCCTTTCAAAGGAGATTTTAGTTTTGGAAAAAGGCAGAAGTTGCAAGGTACAAAATCTGGGCTGAAATGGGCCTAGTCAATGGGTGATTTGATGTTTCACTAAAAATCTCTGCACAAGTCATGTTGCATTAGCTGGGGCATTCTTGTGATGAAGCTGCCAATCACCATCGCCTATAGCAAGAAGGATCATCTTCCTTTACCAAATCAGAGTACTTCCATGAAACAGTTGATGGACAGCAACTATACATCTAACAAGGGGATATGCACTCACAGTCTTCCATCAGAATATATATTTGACCTTGCTACATCTACACTCCTGGGGTTTTAAAAATTGTATTTACAATAATGATACTGCATAAACCATGCAGTATATTAAACATGTTATTGAATACAAACAAATATTAACTTACATAATTTGTACTTCTGAAAATCTTACATGTTCACAAAGAATTTTGGGGGCCACTATTTCATTCTTGCAGTATGAAGGTTTCCATTTGAGAACTGTGTCAATTATATTCACTTGAAAATATATCTCATAAAGCCTCATATCCTACCTTTTTTTCTCTACACACATAGACTTCTCTCTGTGTGTTATAGATACTCCTATGTCATAGATGCAACATGGTACAGTGAAAGCATTTTGCTCTGCCTAGGTTTTAATTGTCCTCAATTTTAATTCCAGCTTTGCCATTTACTAGCCATGTGACTTTGGACAAATTTCTTAATTGGTAAGCCTCACTTTCCCCTTCTGTTTCATATGAATGCTAATTGGTACTGTAGCCAACTTAATAGAATTGTTGTAAGGACATTTGAAGTAATTGTGTGATAATACATTGAAGTTACAGTAACGATATCTTGGCAAAGTGGTGAAGACTTGTAACTGAAAACCAGAGAAAAAGTCCTAGTCTGGAATATTCTAACCAAGGGTTCGTGTGACCACAAGTGAGGTTGAATGTAGCCTAATTCTTAATTCAGTGTGTCCCTCTTCAGAACAATTAATCATCTTACACATAACCCACATTGTTTGTGGGTCTACCTCATTTAGGGTTTTGCACATGGTAGATATTGAAACTGATATTCAACAAGTAAAGCTCTATTTGTTTGAGGGTCTCACAAATTACAGACTATCCAAGCCCCAAGGAAATGCTTTAGACTGTGGTAAGAATTTGAGTAGCAGAATCTTTTAGGTCAAAGCAACTGATTAACCTGTCAGTACAGATAAATGAATAAAATAGGCTATTTCAAGTGAAGTAACATTTTCCGACATGATTGAGTACTCACATGATTGTTTTTACTTAGGTTCTAATTTGTGGTAATAAATTTTCATAAAAATTAGCACCATAAACACATTGTGCCTTGAAGAATATTTACAATATTAAACAATTCACATTACTTTCAAGGGCATGTGTATGTAGGTACATCTAGACACAATATGGGAGAAGCATGACACCAGTTCTTCACATTGCAAACCACATGGTAATTGAACATTAAAATTGCAATATTTTGTATAAAAGTATTTAACATTATTTAAATTACATTTTTAAAATAAAAACATTTTTGTTTTCTTTAAATAATTATTTATTTTAAAAAGGTTTTTATTCATTATTTTTAGAGAGAAGGGAAGGGAGGGAGAATAAGAGGGAGAGAAACATTAATGTATGGTTGCCTTTCACCTACCTCCAGCCAACAACCTGGCTTGCAACCTGGTAACGTGCCCTGGCTGGGGAATCGAACCAGCAACCCTTGGGTTCACAGGCTGGTGCCAATCCACCAAGCCACACAAATCAGGGTGCTTTAAATAATGTGAAATATTATTGGGGCTGATTATGATAATGGTGATAATATGACTGGTAAGGAAAAAGGCACATAAGGCAGAATTTTGTCCAAAATCCAAAAACAGTCTGTCTGGTTATAAATGGCACACAGTTTGAATGTTTTGACTGGATACAGTACTTCAGTTGTGCCAATAATGATGACATCATTTGAAACAATTCAAAGTTTATGTATGAGATTTTCTGGATATCTCTAAAAATAGAACACATTATGAAACACATTTCAAATTTGACAAGATGAAAATGCTGACTTAATGTTGTCTTTGATGAATTAGATTAAATTTAGAGCAAATACAAGATGCACAGAAGAATGCAACAAAATGCTTAAAGATTCTCAGATAAAGAATAAAATTAATTTTGAATTTTTTCTATCCACAGAACTGGTTTTGTTTTGTTTTGTTTTGTTTTGCTGTAAAGAGTCTGTCAACTGCTCAACAAAATTATGCAACTAGATATGAATTTGACTATATTACTTTTAAATAATTTTCAAGTATTTTGAGGAAAAATTGTTAAACAAACTATTTCAAATAAATATTAAAAATGAGAGTAAGAGGGAAAAAAAGCATTTGCATAACTTTGAAGAAAAGTCACAGTAAATTCTGAAATTAATTGCTAACCTTAATCAGAGACTTAAACATATTAAAGAACTTTCTCCTATCTTTATTATAACATAGCAACATTAAAATGTTGAAGGACAAATAACTTTTAAAATGATGTTAGTCTCTAAAGAATGCTTTAAGGTGTGGTAAGAATGGAAATGTATTAGTAATAGCAATATGTATAATGAATTGAACTATTTTATATTTCCCACAGTAATGATAGTTATATGCAATTTATAATACTATTTAAACAATAATAAATTCTTTGTTAATTTATAAATTTATTGCTTCATATTTCCAGTTGATAAGATTCTTTACATTGAAATTATTTTACAAAATAACTATCTAAAGATTTTAAAAGTCAATAAAGTTTGTGTAATTTTGAGTTACTATCAGTAACTGACAAAAAACATTAATTATAGGAACACTATTAAAGATTTTACTGAAACAAAGTCAAGAACAATAAAATGCTATGGAATAAATACATAATAGTCATTTATTAAGTACGTATATTTTTATTCAAAATAATATGTGTTTATTAACAAAACATGGAGACATGTGCAATAACAATTTATTGAGTCATATTTTGCCTACTTTCAATCAAACAGAGAACTGACATGTATACTTACATATTTTTAAAGTAATACTCATTGAGGAGAAATTTTGTCATGGTAGAAGAACAAAAGTTTATTCTTTTTTCTTCAAAATCTGTTAGATTGGTTTAAAAGTTCAAATATGTAAATCAATAACATAAAGATCTATATAGATCTTTGTCACTTTTCCCAAATATTAGGTAAAAGACATATCAATTTACACCCAATTTTTGGACTCTCCTCACTGTAACAGACTACTTTCCTAAGCACATATATTGCAAGATATAAGTTGTCTTCAGGGCTTAAATTTTCCAGAGAGAATATCGACAATGATTTAAGAAGATACACATTTATAGCTTGTCAAAACTCCATCATACCTGGACATGTTCCTATCTTCTACTTGTCTGACATTGACCATTCCCATGCTCTTCTGAAGACATTGCCATTCCTACTTCCTGATTAGTGTGTGTGTTTTCTATGTTAAGTTGGCATGAGGACATATGCTCAATATTGAATGAACTTTGTAACCTAGTCAATGTCTGAAATCAAACAGATGTGTTTGGAAAGAAAGACCTTTGTGAACTTTTATCTCACTCTGTTCTGGAACAGTTACATCTGATGATCAGAAATCATTTAATCTTGCTTAGATCTACTACACACCTATAAACGTAGTCTTACAACCATAAATTGGACTTAAAGAACAAAGTTAGGGTATATAATTTTTTAGTGCTTTATGTTTAGTGTTTACAAAATTCATGAATCCAACATCCAAAAAGACACATGTAATTATTTGATGGGATAGGCACCACTGCCATTTTATATCAAGATCAGCATACTGGGGACTGAAAATATTAAAAGTCTTGTTTAGTCTTGCTCAGAAAAGAAATAAAAGGGGACTCATGTTTTGTTTTTTAATTTTTATTTATTATTTCCAGAGAGAGGGTAAGGGAGTGAGGCAGAGTGTGAGAGAAACATCAATGTATGGTTGCCTTTCACCTGGCTTACAAGCTGGTTATTTGCTCTGGCTGGGGAACTAAACCAGCAAATTTTGGGTTTGCAGGCCATCACCTTATCCACTGTGCTAGACTCTTGTTTTTAATAAGAATAGTTCTACATATACATTTGCTGAAAAATGGAAAGTAATAGAGATTTCATCAAAATACTTTGATAGTATTTACTCATTTGCTTATTTTAATAATTTTAAATTGAAATGAATTCCGATCACTTGTCTTAAGATTATGTGTTATTCAACATGTATAAATTTAGCATTATAAATTGATCACTGAAAGTCTTTAGGTATATTAGGTTGGCAAAAAATATCATGTTTTTCCATAAGATGGCTCTAGTAGTGATTAGATGTCTTGAACTTCATTCCAAATGATTTTGTGAGATCGTATTGTGATAACTATCATATCAGCATTCATTTAAACTATCAAAATTGGTGAATATTTGTGTAGCCATTTTAGTACTGAAGATGGAAGAAGACATGCAATATTTTTGGCATATTATGATTTATTTTTTAAGAAAGGAAGAATACAACTAAAATGCAAAAATAAAAAGCTTTGTGCACTGTATGGAGAATGTGCAGCTTATGAAGAAGGTACTGTGATAAATCAAATGTGTCTAAGGTGGTTTGTGTAGTTTCATGCAGGAGATTTCTTTCTGGATGATGCTCCACAGTTGAGTAGGCCAACTGAAGTTGATAGTGATCAATTGAGGCATTAATTGAGAGCAATCAAATTACCAAGTGGGAGGTAGCCAACATACACAAAATATCCAAATCAATAAAGTTATTGATAAAAATGAAAAATATGTCTTTTATTTTACAGAAAAAAACATATGGACTTTTCAGGCCACCCAATATAAAACCAGTGATTGAAAGGAGAGGTATAAGGTGTGGGTATCTGACATGAAGGAACAAAAGAAACAAACACTGACAAACACAAAACTAAGTTTTTTCTGATCAAATTGACATCACCTGCTATTGGCCTTTTAAAATAATTTTTTTATAACTTTGACATAGATGTAGATATAGATTAGAGATGGGCATATGAATTAAGAAGGTCACAGCTATGGATAATTGGTGATTGGCAGCTTTATCATGACCATGTGCCTGCTTATGCATCATGTCTCATGCAGAGATTTTTGGTGAAACATCAAATCACCCAGGGGATTCATTTCCCCTAACAGCTCAGATTTGGTGCCCTACAACTTCTGGCTTTTCTAAAAATTAAAATCTAGGCCCTGGCTGGTAGCACAGTGGATAAGGCGCCAGCCTGTGAACCCAAAGGTCGCAGGTTCGATTCCCCAGCCAGGGCACATAAGCAGATTGCAAACCAGGTCTCCAGTCAGGTCTGTGGCTGGAGGCAGGTGAAAAGCAACCATACATTGATGTCTCTCTCCCTCTCTGCCTCTCTCCCTTCCCCTCTTTCTAAAAA